>BLSH010033374.1:12392-44281 GCA_018402905.1 Glandirana rugosa | reverse complement strand
TCTCACACCACTATATAAAAAAAAAATGTATCTATATAATTTTAGTTTTGTGTTAACCTATTTTACATGTATTTACTCAAAAATCTACCACCAGGTTGGTGTTTATTAAAGTGTTTACTCTCCTTGGGAAAAAACAATGTTGCAATTATTTATTATCCCCGCCCCCCCCTCAATATTCACATAGAGGTGTCTCTGCGGTCAGCAGATCCCAGTAATTCGTTTCCACCTGATACTGTCTTCTAGAAGGGTATTTAGTTCCTCCTCTACATTTCCTTCTTGCTCCAATGTTTTGCTTTTCTGCCAGATCCTGCAAGCCATTTATTCTGTTTCTGCTCTTGATCATGCGCTTTACCTTGTACCTACAGTATGCTCTAAACCCTGCTGCCTTGTTCCTGTTTTCTCATTTTCCTGATCCCAGGTTTGGTTTCCCCTCCCTATATGTTCTCTGCT
Source organism: Glandirana rugosa (assembly GCA_018402905.1). Taxonomy (NCBI): domain Eukaryota; kingdom Metazoa; phylum Chordata; class Amphibia; order Anura; family Ranidae; genus Glandirana; species Glandirana rugosa. The sequence continues at coordinate 43,831 of BLSH010033374.1, read as the reverse complement.
TCTCCAGTGTTACCCTGTTTTTCTGTGTTCATTATTTGTATACATTGTATATAGTTAGTTCACTAGTTAGGTTTTCTGTTACTCTCTTAGATTGTTTTTTTTTTCCTTTCAGGAAAACAAACCTTTTTTATTCCTGCCAGCGAGAGACACCCAACCATGACTAATGCCAGGAAGTCAAGTGCCTTCTTCTGGGTCTGTTAGATTGTTTAGTTAGGTATTTAGTCACTGGGTTTTTGGCTCACCTATATCTTTATGTTTGTGCTTGGATGGATTTTGTTTTCACTGTAAATAAATCTTACTTTAAATATATATAGTTTGGTCCCAGTTCTTCGAAGTGTAGCTACATAGATCTGCCCATTCCTGCTGTTGATTCCTGACACAGTCATTGGGATCCCATCAACATGGTTCCAGATCAAGTGGTTACATGACAATGTTTAAAAGCAAGTTGATGCCAGCCAGATTCACTACCATTGTGTGCTTCACAGTGGCATTCATTAAAATAATGTATGGAATGAAAGAAATACAGGCACTTAAAAACAGTGCAAATATTTTTTTTCAAGTAGAACCACTCAGATATAAAAATGAGTTAATCTTTGCCTATGAAAAGGGTCCTTTTTGTGAGAGCTGTAAGTGGTTTTGTGCAGGTAAAGGAATAGTTTGAAAAAAGGATTGAATGTTTTCTTTATATGAAACTGTAGTGGTACAATATTGATGCACAGAGTTGTCATATGATTACAGATTAGGATTTTTGTATTGTTAAGGAGGCTCTAAAACTAACATAAAAATAAATAAATAAATAAAAATATGCACAGTGCCCAGTAGGGTAAACGGGGATCTAACACCCCCAAAACTGTCAGATGCTAAAGACTATTCCATCAGTGTAGCTCTGCAAGAATGGGCCAGTTAAGCATCATTACATTACTTTTATTACTTTTTTAACCTTACTAATGAGTTGCTGTTTATAATTTAAGCAGTACTTACTGGTATTATACAGTATATGACTATTCAATCTATTTATTATTAGAAATGGATAATCCAGTTTTGTGTTTATACACAACATTCATTTTTTTATATTTATGGGATATCGACAGTTATTTTTTTTAGATATCCCTATGTATACAGTTACAACATCTTGAGCTGAAAAAAAATGCAACATGGTTAATTCTTCACTATACTGAATTGATTGCTCACATTAAGCTAAATCCCAGCTTTGAAGCACTAATACAACAATAATTGACCATGCCATTGAATATGAGTCTGTACAGGAATGCATTAGTAAGCAAGCAAACATTTTTTAAAGTGAGAGGGCACTCATTGCTCAAACTCCCAGGTAATGTGACCCCCTATGCATAGCTCTAACACCCATGTGAATTTTGTATATGCAGTTTTACTGTATATCAGCCAGACAGTTGTAGAACTACATGAAAGGTATCTGCTTTTTTAACCAATACTGAATTTGAACCAATTCATATTTATATGAGAAAGCACAGACATGACAGAGCATGCTGTGCTTATGGTTTTTCTTTGAAATTACCACTGCAACACCTACACCCTAAGGAATCTGGCAATAGTTACATTCTCCTGACGGAGGATTGGAGCATGACAAATCTTACGATTCATACACTGACAGTTCTCCCCAAGTCTGTACATGCCACATTTCCAAGCTTTCCCAGGACATAATGAAATTCTGACTTTTTAATGAGAAGCTAAAAAGAAATTAGAAAAAGGAAGGAATATTTTGCATATGAATCAGGTAGATGATTAAGATCTTTTGAATACTTTTGGCCCATGTATTCTGTCTAAAACAGTTATATTCTTGCTGAGTCGCTGTAATGCTATGTTATTACATACATGAAAAATCAAGTTGTTTTAAAGAAAAGTGACATTGCACTGGGCTGTTCTAATATTTCTATCTATCTATCTATCTATCTATCTATCTATCTATCTATCTACTCTATGTCTGTCTAAAAATCCTGTACACTGTGCACAAATTCCTAAGTTGTTCTCAACACTAAGAACAAATAGCAAGTAGAACTCAGCAGAGTGACCTAACATTTGGTACAGGACATCCTAACACTTTTGACAAACTTTGGACCTGCAGGGGTTTAGTTTGTGTTAGGGATACATGATCTGGGGTTAAAATTTTGGTTTGATTAGGTAAGGGTTTGGATACATAGGGGATACATAGGGGTTAAGGAAAGCCCACTTCTATTCTTCTCCCTCCTGCAGGCATTTAGCACTTACAGGATGAAAATGGAGGGCATCAGTTTCTGTATATGCTCCCCCCCGCCACCCCCTCCTCCTACCCAGGTCCTGCTGCCCTGGGCAACCATCTTGGACCCCCTCTTTTGCAGTGCTGCTGGGTTCTACCTTCCTCTTTCTTGTCCGACTGTGGGGATGCTTTCACCCACCTAACAGCCTGCTCCATTATCCAACCCCCTGCTGTCACCATCAAACAGCTGATTTGCCCACTCAAACTGACGCCGTTCTCCATTAAACCAGCCATCATTTTGCTCTGCTGAAAAATGGCATATATTTATTTTGTTGGCATTTTACACAGTTCCACTGGACAGTGATCACAGAGTCGCTCACAGAACCGCTTCCCTCTCTCACTCTCTAAACCTCGCTCCTCCATTCCACCCCCCAGCTGAGACGACCAAACATCTTCTTTTCTCCACACTGGTCATCACCCACTCTCAGCCCACAATTCATTCTTAAACTCACTCTGATCTGCCTGCAATCTTTGTGCTACACAACGATCATGCAGTGCTCTAACCCGCTCCCCCTCCCTCCCGCATAACTACAACTCCATGTCCCTGTCACTTCTTCCTTCCACCAACCACTATACAGCTCACCCCATTCCACCCCATCACTATTAGTCAAAATTAGGCCCCTTATTTCATACCACAGCTTTCCCCTTCTCACCAGTCATCCACCCCAACCATCCATCCTACCTCCATCCCAGCTTTCATCCCCCATCTCTTGTCACCAGCAGCACATAATCTTAGAGCCCCCATCCTCCAATACTTAAGCCCCCCTGCTCCTTACTCCTTACATGACCAACCCTTACCCACCCTGACCTCCAGCCCAACCATCATCCATCATCTTTTGTCACCAACGCCACATAACCCTACAGCCTCCTTCCTCCAAAACCAAAGCTCTCCCTCCCCAGCTAGCTCTTTATTTATGACTTTCCAGCAACCATCCTAACCCTCCATCTAATCTCTAACCCAGCCTTCAATCCTTCATCTCCTGTCACCAATAACACAGAATTCTAGACCCTCTTTCCTCCAAAACTAAAGCCCCCTCCCTACTTTTGACACAACATCCTTCTCCATCACCCCCTGCACTGACCAATTTCCACTTAAAATATAAAATTTAAAAATGTAATGTATGTATGGGCCATTTTTCTCCTTATTATTTTTTTTCGATTTCCCACAGAAATCTTCTCATTAATACAGCCATCATAGGAATGGCTCACATCTAAATGTATGCAAAGGTGAAACATCATAGGTCTGTTTAGACCCCTGATATTTCACCAATGTTCCCCAACAGGGTTCCTAAAAAAAATAAAAAATAATAAAAGATAATATTGTAAAAAAAGAAATGAAACACAATGCTAAAATATAGTAAAAAAATACACCAAAAATAAAAAAACTACTGACACCAGTGGTGGTACTAGATTGGTCACAAAGGTCGCACTTGCGACTGGGTCCTGGCATTCTGCCACCATGTGGGAGCCCAAGATGTCAGGAAGGGGGCCCACTACAGAACATGTGTAAGGGCCCCTCTGCAGGACCCTAATAAAGGGCCCCAGGATTAGTGGAAAGAGCCCTGGCACCAGAGGGAAGGGACCAGGTTAGGGATCGGGGGGGGGCCTTCATGGTTTCTTGCACTGGGGTCCTGAAGGTTCTAATTACACTTCTGAGTATTGTGAATACACTATGTTGTTTAATCCTTTTTCTACCATTGCTGTACTACAGCAGTACAGCAATAGAATGCAAACAAGCTCATGACCACAATAACAGCCATTGTTTCTGTTACACTCTGTAGGTTTCTGGCTTTGCTGTAGAGGTGATCTAAACATCTCTAGAGCTTCCTAATCACTTCTGCAGCAAAGAATACAGCGTGTACCCTGCGGGTTAGGTTACCTGAAAAAGTGTTTCTGAAATATATGTATAATGATGTAAATAAAAAATAGTTTTTAAAAGCTGTCTGCCTCCATAAAAGCAAAGGTGGAAGTGGGAAACACAAACAATTTGGAGATCCTATTTTGTTTGTGTTCATGACAATAAGTTTGAATGCTTGTTGTTAAAACTATAGATCTGATAAACAGTTGCAAAATCATTTAACATAAGTCGTAGCTGTCATAATTTTATTTATATATAATTCTGTAGGTTTTAAGTAATAATTAAATATTTGGTTTACTGGTCATAATGCAGGAGCAAAAGTGTGCATCTCAAATTTAAATACTTATTGAATACTTTAATTTCTGAGTGAAATGTATAGTTTTTTCTCTATAGCCAGTGTCTTCTTAGTGGAAATTGCACTGAAGGTATATCATAGATACATGCAGATATTTTTGAGCAGTATAGTTGCAGCCTAGCTGGCACAGCACTTTTAGGTAGCAATGACTACATCGACAGCGCCGGCTGAGGTTAGACAATGTGGGGGAGATTTATTAATAGGCATGGTCCCAATGTTCGAGTTGAGTGTTCGACTCGAACATCGGGTGTTCGTCTGTTCGGAGAACAAACATTATGGGGCTTTCGTGACAAATTTGAACGACGCAGAATGCCCCATAATGCACTACGAGATTGTAGTGCATTGACGGCTAAAGATTGGCCAAAGCAGCACCAGACCTGCATGCATTGGCCAATCACGATGTGATCTGCTGTGAGAGCCATGATTGGAAAAAGGCAGGGTGCATTTGGCCAATCATGGCTCAGGGGGCTTAGGCCACGCCCCACACTATATAAGGCTACTTACTCGGCAGTTGTATGTAGTGTGTTGGAGTGGATATTTCACTCATGGTTAGTGTTTGGCTGAAGCCATTTATTGTCAATCAACTGTGTTTACTTGTTTTAAGTCATAATGACAACAGAAACTACCCAAATGACCCTGATCAAAAGTTTACATACCCTGGTGATTTTGGCCTGATAACATGCACACAAGTTGACATAAAGGGGTTGAATGGCTATTAAAGGTAAACATCCTCACCTGTGATCTGTTTGCTTGTAATTAGTGTGTGTGTATAAAAGGTCAATGAGTTTCTGGACTCCTGACAGATCCTTGCATCTTTCATTCAGTGCTGCACTGACATTTCTGGATTCTGACCCCCCACCCCTTCAACCTCTGCAGAAACGCTGGCAGCATTCATACATCTATTTCCCAAAGACAACCTCTGGATATGACGCTGAGCATGTGCACTCAACTTCTTTGGTCGACCATGGTGAGGCCTGTTCTGAGTGGAATCTGTCCTGTTAAACTGTTAAACCACTGTATGGTCTTGACCACCATGCTGAAGCTCAGTTTCGGGGTCTTGACAATCTTCTTATAGCCTAGGTCATCTTTATGTAGCACAACAATTCTTTTTTCAGATCCTGAGAGAGTTCTTTTCCATGAGGTGCCATGTTGAACTTCCAGTGACCAGTATGAGAGAGTGAGAGTGTTAACACCAAATTTAACACACCTGCTCCCCATTCACACCTGAGACCTTGTAACACTAATGAGTCACATGACCTTGGGGAGGGGATATGGCTCATTGTGCCCAATTTGTATGTTTTCACTTAGTGATGTACTCACTTTTGTTACCAGCTGTTTAGACATTAAAGACTGTGTGTTGAATTATTTTGAGGGGACAGCAAATTTACACTGTTATACAAGCTGTACACTCACTACTTTACATTGTAGCAAAGTGTAATTTCTTCAGTGTTGTCACATGAAAAGATATAATAAAATATTTTCAAAAATGTGAGGGGTGTACGCACTTTTGTGAGATACTGTATATACACTGCATTCAGTGTAGACTTTATATACAGTGCATTCAGCGGTGTACAGTATATAATACACTTCAGGCGGTGTATTCATATATATACAGGCTACTATATATATATATATATATATATATATATATATATATATATATATATACAGTGCATTCGGTGCAGACTATATATACATTCTGTTTGGACATTAAAAGACAAGGTTTGCATTGTGGCTTATGTTTTGTGTGTATCGGGGGCCAGCCCCACACTGTATAGTGAGGAAACTATAATGTTTAGTTTAGCGCCAGATGACAAGGATTTATTATGTCTTTTATTTGTTTTTTAATATGCATATTTATTACCAATAAACCTGGCAAGCCGCCAGATTTTAAAGAAAGTTGCCCTGCACACTGACTATTTTTCCTCAGCAAAGTTGATCCCCACGAGCTAATCTCCCACACGTGGGGGAGTTCAGCACATACCTTTCCAAGATACAGGAAACTCTAAAGCCCCTGCTTCAAGCCAATGCAGCTCAGCGAGAAACCAACCGCCAGGTCGCACAAGCTGCTGCAGCACAACAGGCAGCTCAGCAGGAAACTATACTCCGGGCCTCACAGGCCGTGGCAGCACAGCGGGAGGAAAGTCGCCAAGCTATCACGGCACAACAGTAGATGAACCAACAGTTTGCGGAGGCCCTGCTGGAGTTAAGGAAGGGGCCCGCACCTCTGGTGATAGTGCAACCAAAGTTAGATAACAACTGCGGATGACGTGGAGGCATACCTCATGGCTTTTAAAAGAGTTGCTCTTCACGAAGGATGGCCTAAAGAACTGTGGGAGCAGGACTGTTAACACCATTCTTGACCGGTGAACCCCAGAAAGCATACTTTGATCTGGAATCAGATAAGGCCCAGGACTAAGAGACCCTAAAGGCAGAGATACTTGCACTCCTAGGGGTCACCATGGCAGTCCGGGCCCAACTGGCGCATCAGTGGACTTACCGCACTGACAAGCCACCCTGCTCATAGATGTTCGACCTGCTCCACCTCACCAGGAAGTGGCTACAACTGGAGATTTGCCAGGTCCCCAAATTGTGGAGCACGTAGTCATGGACCACTATCTATGTGGGCTCCCTTCTGCTTTGAGGAAAAGGGTCAGTCATGGGGCCCCAAGACTGCTAACCAACTCATGGACCTTGTGGAGAGATACACTGCTGCTGAGGACTTGTTGCACCCAGTTGTGCCCCACTCCAATGTATCTAGGGGTGAAAGATTGCCCGGTGAGACTGTTCCAGGGGTCAGGGGTGTGGGGAAATTTGATAAGGCTGCTACGATTAAAGAGACTATGGGCTCTAGACCTGGAGACTGGCCAAAGAAGCCAGAAAAGTCTTGGGGACCCTGAAAAGGACTGGGTATAGAGCACATACAGTGCTACCAATTCCATGAATTGGGCATTATTGCTGCCAATTGTCCCCCGAATGATGAACCCATGCAATGTGATTATACTAACGTAAATAGACACCTTTCTATTTTTGCACAGGTCGCATATACAGCACCATGCTCAAATCGCATGAAGCAAATGTGCGTGATTTTTGTTGATGGAAAGCCTGCCATTGCACTGCTTGATTCTTGTAGTGTGGTAACATTGGTAAAAGGCAATTGTATAAATCCTGCAAGGTTACACCCTAGCACTGTCGGGGTCATTTGCATCCATGGGGACACTCATGACTACCAGATGGCGGTGGTTGAGATTGACACCCATTGGGCCAGTGTGACTCATTCAGTGGGGGTAGTACCTTTACTGCTATATGACGCCCTAGTGGGCAGGAATTTTCCCCATTTTTAGAGGTTATCGGCAGGCACAGGGAGGCTGGAGGATAGAGCTCCCCCTGCTGTAGAAGCACGGGAACTCTCACCTGACCCATTTTACCAAATGGAAAGGGAGACTGGTGCCAGGGCCCAGGAAGGATGAGACCATCTTCCTTTTCCTGTACTGGCTGGGGAGCCAGAGGAGCTGGAAGAGAGCTCCCAGCTGGGGGCTAATAACCCAAAAAATGTCTCTGACCCTGACTGTGAGAGTGAACAGAATGTAGTACTTGACTTCTGTACAGAGCAACTGCAGGATGTCACTCTCCTTAGAGCCAGAGAAAACGTGAAGGTGATGCATGGGGAACCTGTGGACCCTTAAAAATTATTTTTGTATTGGGTGGTGAAACAAGGGGATGATGATGTAGAACAGCTAGTGGTTCCCAAACCCTTTCGCAGGATGGTGCTAGATCTAGCCCATGGACATGTAATGGGGGGACCTCTGGGTGTGGATTAAAACCAGGGAGAGAATAATCCAGAGATTCTTCTGGCCTGGGTTGCATACAGATGTCAGAGAGTATTTTGAATCCTGCCCTGAGTGTCAGCCCTCTGCGCCCTCACCCCATTTTTGCAGTCCACTTGTTCCACTGCCCATAATTGAAGTGCCTTTTGAAAAAATTGGCATGGATCTCATGGAACCTGTAGTAAAGTCTAATAATAATAAGAGAAAAGGGAGGGGGCCCTGGTGATCAAAAAATTAGACACAGGACCTCATCAACTCGCTATTACGGAGAGGTCCAAACTGGAAGTAAGCAAGTAAGCATGGAGGACTTAAGTGTAAACAACCCCTAGGCTTTGTACAATATAACCAAAAAGAAAGGAGGAGGGGGAGGGTCAGAGACCTGACCCTCACACAAGCACCATTAAGGGGGTATACTGTTAAAACATAATAAACGTTATTGGTACAGAATAAAAATGGTGAGCCAATGCCAGACCTGTTTAAAATTAGACAACGTTGTATTCACACACAAGACATACAAAGGACTAACACAGACCCCACCTCTTTTGGTTGCTATAGTATGGGGGATGCACACAGCTACATTCTAAGTATAATAATATATCTAGTAGATGGTTAAGGAGAACCCTAATTGAAGAGAGTAAAAGTGTAGATGGTATGGCAATGATAGAATGGACCTGGTACCAGAATACTTGCAAAGTCACTTTCCAGCTAGAGAAATGATGCATTGTTAAATCAATGGCTCACAGTTCAATGACAACGCACAGACTACATGTAAGAGCAGTTGATATATGCATCTAGGCACTTAATAAATGGAGGACCTCAGCAGAGACAGGGGCGGTCAAACACGTGTGGTATAAGTGGACTAATAGTTCAGACAGTTGCCACAACGGAGTTGGAAATGAAAGCCAGTCCCACATTAACATTCACAGGATCTTTCCAAATGGTGACAGTGTACTTACTGGGATCCACCGGGCTGGGTTTGGAGGAGTCAGCTCGCCTGTGTTAAGGCCATGGAAAGTTGAGCCGGTCTCGGAACATGGCGAGTCCCTGATGCGGCGCGTGGAGCTGACTAGCATGCTCCTACCTACGCCGCCGTGCTTCCTCCCAGCTGAGTCGGACTCTCGGTCAGCTAACTCCAAAGCCGCTCCTCATTGGTGGGTAATGCCGCGCCCTCTAGGAGGTAGAGATGGGTGGGCCGCACCGGAGTGTCCACGTGAGATATACAAAGCAACTTCTTGGTGGTGTAACAGTGATGAAAAGCCACAAACAGCTGAATTGGAACCAACCACCTGTACTGTGCTGGTCTGCTCAGTTCCTAGATAGATAGGTGCAGGCTCACTGCTGGAGGTCAAGGCAGGTTACTGAAAATGGTCAAAAAGCAGTTGTCGGCTGACGCGTTTCATCCAGATACACCAGACTTCCTCTTGTGTGTGAAGACAACGTTGTCTAATTTTAAACGGGTCTGGCATTGGCTCACCATTTTTATTCTGTAACAATAAAGTTTATTATGTTTTAACAGTATACTCCCTTGATGGTGCCTGTGTGAGGGTCAGGTCTCTGACCTACCCCTCCTCCTTTTATTTTGGCTGTAGTAAAGTCTGCCCGGGGACACCAGCACATCCTGGTAATACTAGATTACGCAGCCCGCTATCCAGAAGCCATACCCTTGCGGAACACCTCCGCTAAGACTATCGCCAGGGAGTTGGTCCAGGTGTTTAGTCGGGTGGGGATCCCTAAAGGGGTCCTAACAGATCAGGGCTCCCTGTTTATGTACCAGGTAACCAAGGAATTGTGCAGGTTGTATAAAATCTCCCATCTCTGTACCTCTGTCTACCACCCCCAAACGGATGGACTTGTGGAGAGGTTTAATAAAACGCTCAAAAGCATTTTGAAAAAGGTGGTGGAAAAAAGATGGGAGAGATTGGGACATGTTGCTGCCGTACCTCATGTTTGCCATATGAGAGGTTCCGCAAGCATCTATGGGGTATTCCCCCTTTGAACTCTTGTATGGTAGACATCCCTGGGGGCTGCTAGTAGTCGCAAAAGAGACATGGGAAGGAAAGGCCATGCCATATAGGAGTGTCATCGAGCATATTTCCTTGATGCAGGATCGAATCACAGCAGTCCTGCCCCTGGTGCGAGAACATATGGAGCGAGCTCAGGAAGCCCAGAGAAGGGTTTATAAACACGGTATTAAAACCCAGACTTTTTACAGAGTGCTGGTGCTAGTCCCCACGATTGAAAGTAAATTCCTAGCAAAGTGGCTAGGTCCCTTTGAGATTAGGGAAAGAGTAGGGGAAGTGAACTACAAAGTTTACCATGAGGAGAAACAAAGGCTGGACACAAGTTAAATCTCGTGAAAAAGTTTACCAGCCAGGGAAAAGGAAACCCATGCAAGTTTACCATGTAAATCTCTTAAAGCCGTGGAAAGACAGACTTTATTGGCAGGGCCCACTCCTCAAGAAGACAGGCTATCCATGACTTCGGACGCCCCCATAACTGAGTCCTTGTCACTGACACAACAAAATGACATTAAGGAATTTATTAGTAAAAAAATATTTTTTGTTTTTATTTATATATTTATTTCAGGTACTTATATTGCGCCGTCAATTTACGCAGTGCTTTACATATACATTGTACATTCACATCAGTCCCTACCCTCAAGGAGCTTACAATCTAAGGTCTCTAACTCACATTCATACATACACATACTAGGGCCAATTTAGACAGGATCCAATTAACTTACCATCATGTCTTTGGAGTGTGGGAGGAAACTGGAGTACCCGGAGGAACCCCACGCAGGCACAGGGAGAACATGCAAACTCCAGGCAGGTAGTGTCGTGGTTGGGATTCGAACCAGCGACCCTTTTGCTAGGTGAAACTGCTACCCACTACATGACAAAATAGAGATTTTTTTCTCTCCCCTAGCCGGACTGACCACCGTACTACCAGGAGCCCACGTAAATGTAAAACCCTACCGAACACCTGAGGCTAGACGGGAGGCAGTGGCGAATGAAATAAAAACCATGTTGGAGTTAGACCTGATAGGGGAGTCCCACAGCACCTGGTCGAGCCCTATAGTGCTGGTCCCACAGCCCGATGGCACTATCAGGTTCTGTAATTTCCGTAAGCTGAATAATACGTCTAAGTTTGATGCATACCCGATGCCACGGGTTGATGAACTTGTGGACAGGTTGGGATGTGTCCGGTACATAACAACCCCAGACCTAAATAAGGGCTACTGGCAAATCCCCCTAACTGAGTCAGCAAAGAAAAAAAACTGCCTTTTCTACCCCCAAAGGGTTCTTCCAGTACAAGCGAATGTTGTTTGGTCTGCATGGGGCCCCTGCATCCTTCCAGAGAATGATGGACAAAACCTTGAGTCTGCATCACCCCCTGTAGCCGCCTATTTGGATGATGAGGTCATCCACAGTCCAGATTGGGAATCACATCTGCCCCTAGTACAAGCAGTCGTAGATTCTCTTAGGGTAGCAGGTTTAACAGCCAACCCAAAAAGTGTGCCATAGGCCTGGAGGAGGCCAAATACCTTGGGTATGTTATTGGTCGGGGATTGAGCAAACCCCAGACCAACAAGATTGAGGCAATTCAAAAGTGGTCCCAACCGGTGAATAAAAAACAGGTTTGTGCCTTCCTGGAGATTACAGGGTATTACAGACGGTTCATCCTCGACTTTGCCACCATTGCTATCCCTCTGACTGATCTGACGAAGGGTAGAGGGTCGGGCATGGTTAAGTGGAATCCCGAAGCTGAGAAGGCATTCCAGAAGTTGAAGCAAGCCCTTTGTGTGCAACCGGTGCCCGTGACCCCGGGCTTCACAAAGGTGTTTGTTGTGCAAATTGATGCCTCTGAGGTGGGTCTAGGTGCTGTTCTGTCCCAGATCAGAGATAGTGAGGAGCACCCAGTCATCTATTTAAGCAGAAAGCTAAAAAGGCATGAAAGGAACTCTGCCATTGTGGAGAAGGAGTGCCTGGCTATCAAGTGGGCCTTTGAGGCACTGAAGGAAGAAACTACCTCTTAGGAAGGTCATTTAGGCTAGTCACTGATTAGGGACATTTGCTTAGCCACAGGTGCTTGAGCAGAGGGGGAGAATATGTGACATATGTGAGGCAAAGTGGAGGACAGATGCTACCTGTCGCCTCAAGCAGGGCTGGTTCCGGTCCAGAGTTTGTGGTCCACTGGAGTCCACCAGTAGGTGGCTTAAATGATCAGGAAGCGATCTTGCTAGAGCTCTGACTTGGAACTCAGAGAGGGATCTGAGGGAGCTCTGTTTCTGTTTGGACTTTAAAAGGCAAGGTTTGCATTGTGGCTTAAGTTTTGTGGGTGTCAGGGGCCAGCCCCAAACTGTGTAGTGAGGACACTATAATGTTTAGTTTAGTGCCAGACAGCAAGGATTTATTTTCTCTTTTGTTTGTTTTTGTTTTTTTGTACAATTTTTTTTTTTTATTATTATTGATTTTCATATAAGAAAGGTACATTCAGAATAGCAGACGCAGCAGCTTAGAAAAGGCATTCTATCGATAAACATAACATACGTTGTATATGCAAAGTTTTTCAAAGCAGTCAAAGTTTTACATTCGTGGTTACAGGGACATGTCCAAAGGGTGGTGATTAATAACATGTACTCAGACTGGTCTGGAGTGACGAGTGGGGTACCCCAGGGTTTTTTCTTGGGACCAGTTCTATTCAATTTATTATTCAGAATAGCGGACGCAGCAGCTTAGAAAAGGCATTCTATCTATAAACATAACATACGCTGTATATGCAAAGTTTTTCAAAGCAGTCAAAGTTTTACATTCGTGGTTACAGGGACGTGTCCAAAGGGTGATGATTAATAACATGTACTCAGACTGGTCTGGAGTGACGAGTGGGGTACCCCAGGGTTTTTTCTTGGGACCAGTTCTATTCAATTTATTCATTAATGATATAGGGAAAGGAATTAATAGCTCAGTCTCAGTTTTTGTTGATGATACAAAGATAAGCAGGGCAATGACATCACACCAGGATATTGAAATTTTACAGAATGACCTAAAAAAAATTAATGGAGTGGGGAGACAAATGGCAAATTAGGTTTAATGTAGAGAAATGTAAAGTAATGCACTTGGGGGCAAAAAACATAAATGCAAAGTACTCACTAGGGGGAATCAAGAATGGAGAAGGATCTGGTGGTCATAGTAGATGACAGACTGAACAATAGCATGCAATGTCAAGCTGCAGCTACCAAAGCAGGTAGAATATTAGCATGCATAAAAAAAAGAGATATACTCCAGGGATAAAACTATAATTCTGCTACTTGGTAACCCATCTGGAGTACTGCAGTTCTGGTCACCGGTCCTCAGAAAGGATATGCTGGAGCTGGAGGGAGTCCAAAGGAGGGCAACAAAACTTATAAGGGGACTAGAAGACCTTCATTTACAAGGAACAAATGCAAGCACTAAATTTATTCTCTCTGGAGAAGCGACGCTTGAGAGGGGACATGATTGTGATCTATAAATATCTCAATGGGGATCCCAGCATAAGAAAAAAATCTGTTCCGTCTCAGGGAATGTAGGAGGACAAGGGGACACACATTGAGACTGGAAGAGAAACGGTTTAATCTTAAACTGTGTAGGGGATTCTTCACTGTCAGGGGAATAAGGATGTGGAACTCTCTCCTACAACTGGTAAAGACTGCGGGGAGTATGGATATATTTAAAAGACTCTTGGATGTATATCTTAAAGAGTACAACATACAGGGATATGGGCACTGACAAACGTACACCTACACAGGTTGAACTGGATGGACTATTGTCTTTTTTCAGCCTTAACTACTATATAACTATGTCATTATTACTCATATGGGACGGGGTGCATATAGATAACCTCAACAGAAACATTGGTTTATCCTAAGGCGAAGGAAAAACAATAAAGTTGAACAAGGCGTGTAAGGATTTGCTCTTATATTACAGTACATATTAGTTGTTGGTTTGTGGGTGGTAACATGGTGCCCATGATATCCACGTATGTTCAAAGGTTTGGAAGGATTTGGGCTGTAAGGCGATCGCTTTTTCGTATAAGTAATGAGTGTGTGTAGCATGAACAGCTTCTGTTGGATTAGGAGCTAATGTTTGTTTCCAGTGTCTAGTTATTGTTAATTTAGCTGATAGTAAGATATTGGCTACTGTTACACGGTATTGGTGTGGGAATTTTTAAATGGCAAAATTGAGCAGAGCCAAGGCAGGGCATGTGGGGGTTATAATACCCATTATTTCTGAGATTATCTGAAATATTTTCCTCCAGAAGCGGATGCTACGACATGCCCATAATATGTGCATAATGTTGCCCGGGTCACAACATCCACGCCAGCATAAAGGTGAACAGGAGTCAAACATTTTGGCTAACTTGCTCAGAGTGAGATACCATCTTAGTGAGACTTTTAGTGCCAGTTCCCAATTATTCACACAGCGAGTTATTATCTGGGAGTATCAAATAGCTTGTATCTATTGTGCTTCAGACAAGGATATCCCCAAATCCGGCTCCCATTGGATCATTAATTTGGTCTTTATAATAGTTTTTTTGTCTTGTAGAAGGTTAGAGAAAATGGAGGTCCCTTTTGATGTTGTCACAGATTTGAGAAAGTACTGCCATATTTTAGGGTGTAGACTGATAGAGGGTGGTGGATTGTAAATGGTGTATGTGGCACAATGAGAAGTAGACTGTGTGGGGGAGTCTATATTCGTCTATAATGGTATTTGGTGGTTTGGGTCATTTACCTATGAGGAGGTTGTCAATCCAGTGGATAACAGATTTTCATCATCTTTGTATTTGGAAGTCTGGGGTGAAATGCTCTAGTGCATGGATGGGTATTTTGACGTTTGGGTATTGGGGGGAGTTTGTGTTGGAGTTTAGGAGAGTTCTCCAGGCTGTCAAGGATGCCCTCGTTGTGATTGGTAAACTGGAAGTGTCCAGCGCTTTCCAGGGGTCTGCATAAGTATAGGCTAGAGGATTTACTGAGATGTCTCTCAATGTCTAGCCATAATGGTTCTGCTTTGGGAATGAACCAATGTTTAAATGATCTAGGCGGACTGCTATGTAGTAGTCTTTTAAGTCTACCATACCCATATCACCCACTGACCTATGTTTTGTTAAGGAAGCTTGTAAACATCTTGCCCTCTTGCCTTGCCAAATAAAAATTTTCATCAGGGAAGTGAGGTCCCTCATGTACTTTTGTGGGCTTGGTATATGTAGTGCCATAGATAGGTATAAGATCTGTGGGAGTATCGACATTTTATAGGCAGCTAATCTACCCACACAAGTAAGTTCTACTTGGGCCATTTGTTTTAGTTCTTTCTTAATTTTTGCTAGCAATGGTTTGTAATTTGAATCGGCTAGAGATGTGGACTTGGGCGTAATTGTTATACCGAGATATGATATACCTGTTTCTGCCCAGGTGCAAGGTAAACTCTTTTGCAGTTCATTATTTCTTGATTTGGGTATGTTTAGGTTCAGTATTACGGATTTAGAGTGGTTCAATTTGTAGTATGATAAATTGACAAATGAATGGAGGAGCTTGTGGGCGTGTGTAAGAAATATTTGGGGATGAGTCAGCATTAGGATGATATCGTCTGGGAATAAATTAATAGTGTGAGGTCTCTCTCTGAATAGGAAGCCTGTATTCCAGGGGTGAGAATGAATGCTTTTTGCCAATGGTTCGATCATTAGGTTAAATATTGTCGGAGAGAGAGGGCAACTCTGTCTGGTACCGTTTGTTAAAGGGTTTTGCTAATAAGCTGTCTGTATATACTTGAGCCAAAGAGGAGGAATATAATGCTTTAAAGGCCGATAGTATTGAACCCTAGAAACCAAACTTTGCCAGGCCCCAGTGTACTCAATCGAACGCCTTCTCTGCATCGATAGAGAGTAGCAGAGAAGGCGTTCAACTACGTTCCGCAAAGTGAACCACATTAAGTACTCTCCTGGTAGTGGCTGAGTATTGTCTACCCACCACAAATCCTGTTTGGTCTGGTTGCATCAGATTTGGCAGAATTGTTTTAAATCTCCGTGCTAGTAGTTTGGCATATAATTTGATATCTGTGTTGAGCAGAGAGATGGGCCTGAAATTAGCCATTCAGTCTGGATTTTTCCCTGGTTGACATTGGATCTGGAGCCTTCATGGGTTATTTTTAGTGTGGCTGGGTACTTCCATTGGTACCCGATGTCATGATTCCTTAGAGCCTTGGTTATTGAGATCAAGTTTTTGCATCACTGAAGGGAGTGAGCAGAGAAGTCGGGTAGGACCTAGATTTTTGCTGCCTTCTCCGAGAGGCGATCTTTTTTGCAGAAAGCAGAAAAGATTGTTTCCTTTGCTTGATAGTAGTGCATCCATAGCAGGACATCCCTAGGTACTTCTTGTGGGAGGAAAGAGGGCTTGGGAACGGTCCTGATGATGGGGATGGTGCTGCTTCTTGAAATAGGTCGCGTACGCAGTGAGGAAGTTGGGCTTGTTGTACTGATTCCGGGATCCCCCTTAACTTCAGATTTTGACGTCTGGAGTGCCCACCTTAGATTTCAACCATTTAATTTCCTCAGAGTGGGCTGTATGTGCGACTGCCATGTTGTTATATGAGTCTGTGCAGGCACCCATAGTGTCTTCTAAATAGCTCACTCTTTCCCCCAGGTCGTGGACTTCTGCTGCATACTTTTTAAAACAGTATGAATGTACGGAGGGATGTTCATAACAACATCTGACAATGGCTGTCCTACTGTGGGGAACGATGCAATAGGGTCAGAGGATTGGTTCAGAAGGGTCACTTACCTCCATGCAGGGCCCTTTTAGGTCGTCAGGCAGAGAGGAACGTCTTGGACGTGATTTTGCTGGCTCCTTGATTCAGGAGATGCAGGTTCTCCTCCATATTCTGTGAGATTGGCGTTGTCTGCAGCTGTGTGAGGGAATATGAAGGTGGCCGCCGCTAGAGGTCCATCTGTGGGCCATTGCAGGTGACTCCATTTTGGTGTAGCTCTCTGTGAACCGGAGTGAAGAAACTGGAGTTGCCTGCACACTGACTATTTTTCCTCAGGAAAGTTGATCCCCACGTGCTAATCTCCCACAATATATATACGCTGCATTCAGGGTTAGAGTTGAGCGAACCTGAACTGTAAAGTTCGGGTTCGTACCGGACTTTAGGGTGTCTGTGTCCCGAACCCGGACATTTAAGTAAAAGTCCGGGTTCGGGTATTTCTTTGCGCCTTTTGATTAGCTGCAGGGCAGCCAATAAACAAGCGCTTCACTCATTTGCCCTTAGAAGCCATCACAGTCATGCCTACTAATGGCATGGCTGTAATTGGCCAGTGCATCATGTGACCCAGCCTCTATATAAGCTGGAGTCACGTAGTGCTGCATGTCACATCATCTCATACTAGTGTAGGGAGAGGATGCTGCTGTTGGTGTGAGGGACAGATTAGCGTTATAAAATTATCTCATACTGGTGAAGGGAGAGGATTCTGCTGCTGGTGTGAGGGACAGATTAACGTTATAAAATCATCTCATACTGGTGTAGGAAGAGGTTCCTGCTGCTGGTGTGAGGGACAGATTAGCGTTATAAAATCATCTCATACTGGTGTAGGGAGAGGTTCCTGTTGCTGGTGTAAGGGACAGATTAGCGTTATAAAATCATCTCATACTAGTGTAGGGAGAGGTTCCTGCTGCTGGTGTGAGGGAAAGATTAGCGTTATAAAATCATATCATACTGGTGTAGGGAGAGGTTCCTGCTGCTGGTGTTAAGGAAAGATTAGCGTTATAAAATCATCTCATACTAGTGTAGGGAGAGGATCCTGCTGCTGGTGTGAGGGACAGATTAGCGTTATAAAAAATAATCTAAATTTGTGCTAAATAGTACATTTGCGTCCAGAATGAGGAGAGCATCAAATAAAGGACGTGGTCGTGGTGCTGCTGGTGTTGGTGGTGTTGGTGAAGCTCCTGTTGCAAGGAGAGGGCGTGGTTGATTTGTGCCAGCTACACGCTGAAACACCTTCCTCAGGTGCGAGTAGCTGACAGAACCTTCAACGTTATATGGTAGGCCCGAATGCTGCTCAACGAATGGTGAAGCCAGAACAAGTACAGGCGATAGTAGATTGGGTGGCAGACAATGCCTCCAGTTCCTTCACATTGTCTCCCACCCGATCCCTTGCTGAAAGCTCAGAGTTGGCACCTGAACCCCACGGCCATCCGTCTTTCACCTCAGCCCTTTGTAAATCAGCTAAGCAGTCTGAGCTACAAGTCATGCAGCAGTCTCTAATGCTTTTTGATGATTCTGCTGGTGTGCATTCCGCGGGCCATCCACATAGCCCTGCCCAGAAGTGGAAGACATTGTGTGCACCGATGCCCAACCACTTTTGTTTCAGGATGAGGACATGGAAACACCACCGCAGCACGTCTCTGATGATGACAAAACACAGATGCCAACTGCTGCGGCTTTCTACAGTGTGCAGACTGACAAGGAGGGCAGTGGTGAAGAGTGGGTGGAAGATGATGTGGAGGATGATGAGGTCCTAGACCCCACATGGAATGAAGGTCATGCGCGTGATGTGTGAAGTTTGGAGGAAGAGGTGGTGGTCACACAGAGGCACCAGCACACCAAAAGAGGTCCCCTAGACAGTACGCCTGCTACTACCCACTGCACTCAGGGACCTAGCACACCAAAGGCAGCTCAAAGGAGTTCCCCGGCGTGGCAGTTCTTCAGACAATGTGTTGACGACAAGACACGAGTGGTTTGCACGCTGTGCATTCAGAGCCTGAAGCGAGGCATAAATGTTCTAAACCTGAGCACAGCCTGCATGACCAGGCATCTACATGCAAAGCACGAACTGCAGTGGAA
Organism: Glandirana rugosa; assembly: GCA_018402905.1. Lineage (NCBI taxonomy): Eukaryota > Metazoa > Chordata > Amphibia > Anura > Ranidae > Glandirana > Glandirana rugosa. The sequence continues at coordinate 24,651 of BLSH010033374.1, read as the reverse complement.
TAAACACCTCAAAATCCAAGAAAGGTCTCGGCTTCTCCTGCTTCCCCTTCTGCTGCTGCCTCGGCCTCTTCCTTTACCTCTACAGTGCCAGTGTCACCTGCCACCCAGCAAACAGACGATGTGACAGCAACGCCACCATGTTCGCCACCGTCCCCAAGCATTTCCACACTATGGTCCCATGGAAACTTACAGCTCTCCATCTCCCAAACACTGTAGTGAAAGAGGAAGTACCCCCTACCCACCCGTGATCCCTGGCCCTGAATGCCAGCATTTCAAAATTCCTGGCCTTTGAAATGCTGTCATTCTGTCTGGTGGACACGGACAGTTTTAAAAACCTGATGGCTGTGGCTGTCTCACAGTACGTGGTTCCCAGCCGCCACTACTTTTCAAGGTGAGCCATCCCTTCCCTGCACAAACAAGTTGGGGATAAGATCAAGTGTGCACTGCGCAACGCCATCTGTGGCAAGGTCCACATAACCACTGATAAGTGGACCAGAAAGCATGGGCAGGAATGCTATATCTCGCTAACTGCACACTGGGCAAATGTAGTGGCGGGTGAGTCTGAGGCAGATAGCAGTTTGGCACATGTCCTTCTGCCACCGAGGATTGCAGGGCATTTCTCTTTGCCTCCTGTTGCCTCCTCCTCCTACTCCGCTTCCTCCTCCTCTACCACCTCCTCATCTGGTCAGCGTAACACCTTCACCACCAACTTCAGCAAATCCAGGGGGAAACGGCAGCAGGCTGTTTTAAAACTGATATGTTTAGGGGATAAACCCCACACTGCGCAGGAGCTGTGGACGGGCATTGAACAACAGACCGATGAGGGTTTGTTGCCACTGAGCCTCAAGCCCGGCCTGGTGTGCGATAATGGGTGAAATCTCATAGCAACTCTCCACCAACATGGTCAGTACACATGACGCTGTTCCCAGCGTTACTATCCCACTTCTATGTCTCCTTGAAAAAACACTTCGGGCGATGATGGAAGAGGATGTGGCAGAGGAGAAAGAGGGGTCATTTCCACGGTTATCAGGCCAGTCATTCACAAGGGGTTCGGAGGGTGGGTTCCTGCACCAGCATAGGCCAGGTGAAAAATTTTCAAGCCAGGGCACAGCAAGGTGGCACCCAACGCAGCTCCTGGGCATCACTGGAGCGTGGCTGGGGGGATACGGAGGACACAGATGATACACCTCCCACAGAGGATAGCTTGTCTTTGCCTCTGGGCAGCCTGGCACACATGAGCGACTACATGCTGCAGTGCCTGCGCAACGACAGCTGAGTTGCCCACATTGTAACTTGTGTTGATTACTGGGTGGCCACCCTGCTGGATCCCCGTGACAAGGACAATGTACCGCCCTTAATTCCCTCACTGGAGCATGATCGGAAGATGCGCGACTACAAGAGCACGCTGGTAGACACGCTGCTGAGGGCATTCCAAAATGACAACGGGGGCTCAATGGAAGCACAAGGCGATTGCAGAGGAGGAGGAAGAGGTTGCCAACGCAGCTGTGGCACTGCCAGCACCTCAGAAGGCAGAGTTAGCATGGCCAAAATGTGGAAAAGCTTTGTCAGCAGCACACCACAACAAACAGCACCACCAGCTGATAGGCAACGTCTTAGCAGGAGGCAGCATTTCAGCAACATGGTGGAACAGTATGTGTGCATACGCCTACACATACTGACTGATGGGTCTGCCCCATTCAACTTCTGGGTCTCCAAATTGAGCACATGGCCTGAGCTTGCCCTTTATGCCTTGGAGGTGCTGGATCTGCCCTGCAGCCAATGTATTTTCTGAATGTGTGTTTAGCACGGCAGGGGGCGTTATAACAGAAAAGCGCAGCCACCTGTCCACAGCCAACATGGACAAGCTAACGTTTATTAAAATGAACCAGGCATGGATCCCACAAGACTTGTCTGTGCCTGTACCTTGTGCAGAATAAACATTTATACCTGCCTCACACAGCCATTGGTATACTTAAGTGAACTTATTCTTTTTTTTTTTAATATGTCTCAATATTTTGGGGGCTACCCCAATTAGAAAAAAAAAACAAACAAAAAACAGTGTTGGCTACCTCCTCCACCGCCACTTCCACCTACACCGCCACGGTCACCGCCTCTTCAACCTCCTCAATCCCCTCAACCTCCTACTCCACATCCACCTCCTCCTCCATTTTTTATTTTTTTTATGTGATTTTTCCTATCCACATTTGTTTGCAGGGCACTTGTCCTACTCTTACCCCCATTTTGCTTCCTTTTGCAGCCCTCTAGCCCTTTCCAGGACTTTTTTAGAGCCATTTTAGTGCCCAAAAGTTTGGGTCACTATTGACTTCAATGGGGTTCGGAGGTTCAGGGTCAAGTTCGGGTCAAGTTTGGCGCCGAACCCAAACTTTTTCACAAAGTTCGGCTGAACCCGCCGAACCCGAACATCCTGGTGTCCGCTCAACTCTATTCAGGGTAGATTATATATACAGTGCATTCAGCGGTGTACAGTATATAATACACTTCAGGCAGTGCATAAATATGTATATATATGTGACAACACTGAAGAAATTACACTTTGCTGCAATGTAAAGTAATGAGTGTACAGCTTGTATAACAGTGTAAATTTACTGTCCCCTCAAAATAACCTAACACACAGCCATTAATGTCTAAACCACTGGCAACAAAACGGAGTACACCCCTAAGTAAAAATGTTGAAATTGGGCCCAAAGTGTCAATATTTTGTGTGGCCACCATTATTTTCCAGCACTGCCTTAACACTCTTGGGCATGGAGTTCACCAGAGCTTCACAGGTTGCCACTGGAGCACCCATACTCCCCATGTTGAGGGCATGTAGCCTGGTACAGAAATGTTTCTTTAATTTTGGCGCTGGGTTCCCCTTAAAACACACGCACATTTTTTCAGTGATTTTTTTGTATATTGCAGGGAGCCGGCAACACATTACAGCCAAGATAATTAATGACAAATTTTCCTTTAAAAATGTCATTTTGCTCTGGCTATGTTCTAAACATCACCGAGGTGCACCCTTTTACAGGCAGACTAAGGGGACCCTCCAGGCACATTATTTGAAGGAATTTATCTTTTTTTTCACCTTAGGCATTATTAAAATCACTGCTTCTGAAAAAACGATTGATTTAACCACTTGCCGATCACCAACCACAGGTTGACGGCGACAAGGTGGTTCGATATCGCAAACCGCCGTCATATGACGGCGGCTGCGAGATTGTGCACTGTGAGCACCCGCGCCACCGGAGGCGCGCTCGCGCGCTCACTTTGTCCGGGGTGGCCAGGGAGCGGGTGCCCGCCACCAGCTACCCGCGATGCCCCCCCCCACCGCAGTGAAAGAACGGAGGTCCGTGTATGTAAACACGGATCTCCGTTCTGTGAGATGGGGAAGGGCTGTGATCACAGCCTTCCTCTATATGGAAGCTGTGATCACTCCCCTTCCCCTGCTAGGGCAGCCCACACACAGTTAGAACACACCCAGGGAACACAGTTAACCCTTAGAGCGCCCCCCAGGTTAACCCCTTCACTGCCATCAGCATTTACACAGTAATCAGTGCATTTTTATAGCACTGATCACTGTATAAATGCCAATGGTCCCAAAAAAGTGTCAAAATGGTCCGACATTTCCGCCGCAATCTCGCAGTACCACTAAAAATTGCAGATCGCCGCCATTACTGGTAAAAAAAATAAAATAAATAAGAACCCCAAAAATTAATTCTCATCATCCGTAAACACTGTAACTTTTGCGGAAACCAATCAATAAACGCCGATTGCGATTTTTTTAATCACAAATATGAGGAAGAATCTAAATCTGCCAAAACTGATGGAGAAAATGTGTTTTTATATTTTTTTTTTGGATTTGTATTTTAGCAAAAAGAAAGAAATTTTGTTTTTTTTTGCAAAATTGTCCCTCTTCTTTTGTTTATAGCGGCGATCAGAAATGACGCAGTGGTGATCAAATACCACCAAAAGAAAGCTCTATTTGTGGGAAAAAAAGGACACAAATTGTGTTTGAGTACACGACCGTGCAATTGTCAGTTAAAGCAACGCAGTGCCGAATCGCAAAAAGTGCTCTGGTCCTAAAGTGTGAAATCCTTCCGGGGCTAAAGTGGTTAAAAACTTTTTTTTGCATTGATACATGTCCACTAGGGCAGGACTCGGGTCCCCATAAACTTTTTAGGCGAATAACTTGCATATAAACCTTTAAAATGAGCACTTTTGATTTTTCATGTTCGGGTCCCATAGTCTTTAAGGGTATTCGAATGTTCGCACTAATTTTTTGCCCGGCCCAACCCTAGTAATCATGGCGGTTCCCCGTTCTGTCAGGGTCTACTGATCCCTGTCACCGGAATCAATGAGATCTGTTATGCCCCTTCCAACCCAGCTCCCACGCAGTTAGAACATGCTGAGGGAACTCATTTAACCCCTTGATCACCCCCTTAGTGTTAACCCCTTCCCTGCCAGTGACATTTATACAGTGATCAGTGGCTTTTTTTATCTCTGATCTCTGTATAAATGTCAATGATCCCAAAAAGTGTCCGATCTGTCCGCAGTCCCGATAAAAATTACAGATCGCCGCCATTACCAGTAAAAAAAATAAAATAAAAACACCATAAATTAATTCTCATAGTTTGTAGATGCGATAATGTTTGCGCAAACCAATCAATAAACACTTTTTGAGATTTTATTTACAGAAAATATGTAGAAGAATACACTTTGGCCTAAACTGATGAATAAAATAGCCTTTAATATTTTTTTTTGGATATGTATTATGTAGCAAAGCGTAAAAAATATTTTTTTTTTTTCAAAATTGTCGCCCTTTGTTATAGCGCAAAAAATAAAAACCGCACAGGTGATCAAATACCACCAAAAGAAAGCTCTATTTGTGGGAAAAAAAGGATGTCAATTTGTTTGGGTACAACATCGCATGACTGCGCAATTGTCAGTTAAAGCGATGCAGTGCCGAATTACAAAAAGTGCTCTGGCCAGGAAGGGGGTAAATACTTTTGGGGCTGAAGCAGTTAATATATATATATATATATATATATATATACAGTGCATTCAGAGTAGACTATATATATATATACTGTATATACAGTGCATTCGGCGGTGTACAGTATATAATACACTTCAGGCGGTGTATTAATATATATTTACAGTCTAGTATATATAGGGGCAAGCTTAAGGGCAGCCACCCTATTGCATCACACCACAGAGCTCCACAGGTGCAGGCACTTCTGACTTCCCGCTGACTTTCAAAAATTTATTGGTGTGGACTTTTTTCAACACGTGCAGTAGATCACACCATTGCTGTTTGCAATCTATGTCTGAAGCGGATCAAGCGTGGCCAGAACACCAGCTACTTGGGCACCACATGCTTGACAAGACATATGATGACTTGCCATGCAGTCTGTTGGCAACAGCACCTGAAAGACCCACATTGTAAAACAGGGCGGACTTTGCTCCTCATGTGGGATATCAACCCCTACTATACCTCCAGTCCTTTCAAAAACCTGCACTGAGAGGAATGAAGGTATAGCAATGGGGGCCACAAGTACTTGCAGCCAATCTGCTAGCAGTACACCACCAGTTGATTTCAGCAGGCAAATTACCCTACTCCAGTTGCTGAACCGTAAAAATAATACTGTCCCAGTCATCCACATGCTCAGTGTCTAAGTGCTAGCTTGGCCAAATTGCTACTACTACAACTGCTGCCTTTTCAGCTGGTAGACTCTCCTCCCTTTCATAAATTTGTGGAATGTGCTGTACCACAGTGGCAGGTTCCAAAAATACATTTATTTTCACGTAAGGCTATTCCAGCTCTCTACTGTCATGTGGAAGGCAATGTTTTGGCCTCGTTGAACAGGGCAGTCAGCAGCGAGGTTCATATTACCACTGACTCATGGTCCAGCAGGCATGTTCAGGGACATTACCTTTCCTTCACTGCACACTGGGTAACTCTGCTGATAGCTTGGAAGTATGCAGGACAGAATTCAGTGTTGGAGCTAGTTCCGCCACCATGTCTCCAAAAATCTAGTGGTGATTCTGCCACATCTGCCTGCTCCACCCCCTCCTCTTCTTCTTCCTCTGTGGCCTCTTCTGCAGAATTGTCCTCTGAATCAGCAGTGCTCCCTAAGCCTTCAAGCAGCTATGCAAGCAATCAGGCTAAAAGATGCCATGCGGTGCTTGAGTTGGTCTGTCTAGGGGACAGGAGCCACACTGGGGCAGGGATTCTGTCAGCTCTGCAGGGGCAGGCACAGAGGTGGTTGACGCCACATCAATTTGAGCCATGAATGGTTGTATGGGACAATGGCACCAACCTTCTCTCTGCCTTTGACAGGGACAGTTGACACATGTTCCATGCTTGGCACATGTCCTGAATTTGGTGGTGCAGAGTTTCTTGGCCAGGTACCCAGGCTTAGCAGATATTCTGAGGCAGGCCAGAAAAGTCTGTGGTCTTTTCTGGTGGTTATACATAGGGGTGAGCCGAACACCCCCCGGTTAGGTTCGCACCAGAACACCGCTAACGGGAAATACGTTCGTTTGAATACGCAGACCTTATTAAAATCAATGGGACTCGAAAAGGAAAAATAAAAAGTGCTAATTTTAAAGGCTTATATGCCTTTTTATTGCCATAAAAAATGTATGGGGGGCCCGGGTACTGCCCTAGGGGACATGTATCAATGCCAAAAAAAGTTTTAAAAAAAATTGTTTTTTCAGGAGCAGTGATTTTAATAATGGTTAAAGTGAAAAAAAAATATTCCTTTAAATATCAAGCCTGGTGGGTCCCCTTAGTCTGTCAGTAAAATGGCGCATCAGTGTGATGTTTAGAACAGTGCCACCGCAAAATGAAATTTGTAAAGGAAATATTGTCCTTTAAAACCTCTCACAGCTGTAATGTATTGCCGGCTCCTGGCAATATAGATCATAAATTACAGAAAAAATTTGTGGGGGGTCCCACCAAAATCCAAACCAGTTACTTTTTTAAAAAATTTTAGCGCAGGGTTTATTTATTTATTTATTTCAATGAATTCACGCAGTGCTTTTACATATACATTGTATACATTACCCTCAAAAACCTTAAAATCTTAGTCCCTAACTCACATTCATACATACACCTACTATTGTCGATTTAGACAGGATTCATTTAACCTACCAGCATGTCTTTGGATTGTGTGAGGAAACCAGCGCACCCGAAAGAAACCAACACAGGCACAGCGAGAACATGCAAACTCCAAGCAGGTAATGTCATGGTTGTGATTCGAACCAGTGGCCCTTTTGCTGCTAGGTGAAAGTGCTAACCTCTACACCACTGTGCTGCCCCACCCTTAACCACTTCAAAACACTGTGTTATATATACTAGACTGACTGCACCATATAGTCTGAACTGTATCCTACAGGATACGTCAAAATTGTAATGACATGCCCTAATCAAATAAGTGCAGAAAAATTGGGCCTTGGTTGTTGGTCGTGGCAGAACACTGTAAACCCTTGCAGTTACTCTTGTTGGGCACAAGAACAGGCCCTGCAGTTGTGATTTATTATGAAAATTGTAATAACATGCCCCAGTCAAACAGGTGCAGAAGAACTGGGCCTTGGGTGTTGGTGGTGGCAGAACACTGTAACACCTATCAGTTATTCTCGTTGGAAGCAGGAACAGGTCCTGCAGTTGTAAGTTATATTCAAATAGTAATGACTAGAGTTGAGCGGACACCTGGATGTTCGGGTTCGTCGGGTTCGGCCAAACTTCGCGAAAAAGTTCGAGTTCGGCCTCGAACTTGACCCGAACTTGACCCCAAACCCCATTGAAGTCAATGGTGACCCGAACTTTTGGGCACTAAAATGGCTCTAAAAAAGTCCTGGAGGGCTGCAAAAGGAAGCAAAATGAGGGTAAGAGCAGGACAAGTGCCCTGCAAGCAAATGTGGATAGGGAAATAAGTTAAAATCACATAAAAAAATAAAAAATGGAGGAGGTGGATGTGGAGTGGGGGGTTGAGGAGGCGGTGACTGTGGCGGTGTAGGTGGAAATGGCGGTGGAGGAGGAGGAGGTAGCCAACACTGTTTTTTGTTTGTTTTTGGCTTTTTTTCTAATTGGGGTAGCCCCCAAAATATTGAAACATATTAAAAAAAGAAAAGACCACTATCTGCAGACAAAACCAGAGATGTTCTAGCACGGGTACACTTTTTCCATATAAAATGTACCATGGTTTATTTTTCATGTTTCTCCTGCTATAAATTCCAATAAAAACTTATGTTCTATAAAAAAAAAAGAATAAGTTCACTTAAGTATACCAATGGCTGTGTGAGGCCAGTATAAATGTCTATTCTGCATAAGGTACAGACAAGTCTTGTGAGATCCCTGCCTGGTTCATAGCCTGGTTGGCTGTGGAGAGGCGGCTGCGCTTGTCTGTGATAACGCCCCCTGCCATGATAAACACACTCACTGGCTGCAGGGCAGGCCAGCACCTCCAAGGCATAAAGGGCAAGCTCAGGCCATGTGCCCAATTTGGAGACCCAGAAGTTGAATGGGGCAGACCCATCAGTCAGTACGTGTAGGCGTGTGCACACATACTGTTCCACCATGTTGCTGAAATGCTGCCTCCTGCTAAGATGTTGTCTATTGGCTGGTGGTGCTGTTTGTTGTGGCGAGCTGCTGACAAAGGTTTTCCACATTTTGGCCATGCTAACCCTGCCTTCTGAGGTGCTGGCGGTGCCACAGCTGCGTTGGTGACCTCTTCCTCCCCCTCTGACTTCGCCTTGTGCTTCCACTGAGCCCCTGGTGTCATTTGGGAATGCCCTCAGCAGCGTGTCTACCAGCGTGCGCTTGTAGTCGCACATCTTCCGATCACGCTCCAGTGAGGGAATTAAGGATGGCACATTGTCCTTGTAACGGGGATCCAGAAGGGTGGCCAGCCAGTAATCAGCACAAATTACAATGTCGGCAACTTGGCTGTCATTGCGCAGGCACTGCAGCATGTAGTCGCTCGTGTGTGCCAGGCTGCCCAGAGACAAAGACAAGCTGTCCTCTGTGGGAGGTGTATTATCTGTGTCCTCCATATACCCCCAGCCACCCTCCAGTGATGCCCAGGAGCTGCGTTGTGTGCCACCCTGCTGTGAACACAGTTCCTCCTCATCCTCATCCTCCTCATCCTCCAGAACCGTGCCCTAGCTTGAAATTTTTTTACCTGGCCTATAATGGTGCAGGAACCCACCCTCCGAGCCACTTGTGAATGACTGGCCTGATAACCATGGAAATGACCCCTCTTCTTCCTCCTCTTCCTCCTGTGCCACATCCTCTTCCATCATCGCCCGAAGTGTTTTTTCAAGAAGACATAGAAGTGGAATAGTAACGCTGAGAACAGCGTCATCGGCACTGGCCAGGTTGGTGGAGTACTCGAAACACCGCAATATGGTACACAGGTCTCGTATGGAGGCACACTCAGTGGTGGTGAAGTGGTACTGATCCGCAGAGCGACTGACCCATGCGTGCTGCAGCTGAAACTCCACTATTGGCTGCTGCTGCTCGCACATTCTCTCCAGCATGAGCAAGGTGGAGTTCCACCTTGTGGGCACGTCGCATAGGAGGCGGTGAGCGGGAAGGCTGAAGTTCCGCTGCAGCACAGACAGGCGAGCAGCAGCAGGGTGAGAACGCCGAAAGCATGCACAGACGGCCCGCACTTTCTGCAGCAGCTCTGACATATCCGGGTAGTTTTTTTAGAAATTTCTGCACCACCAAATTCAGCACATGCGCCAGGCAAGGGATGTGCATCAAACCGGCTAGGCCCACAGCTGCTACGAGATTTCGCCCATTATCGCACACCACCAGGCCGGGCTTGAGGCTCAGTGGCAACAACCACTCATCGGTCTGTTGTTCAATGCCCGTCCACAGCTCCTGCGCCGTGTGGGGTTTATCCCCCAAACATATCAGTTTTAAAACAGTCTGCTGTCGTTTCCCCCAGGATGTGCTGAAGTTGGTGCTGAAGGTGTTACGCTGAGCGGATGAGGAGGTGCTAGAGGAGGAGGAAGCGGAGTAGGAGGAGGAGGCAACAGGAGGCAAAGAGAAATTCCCTGCAATCCTCGGTGGCGGAAGGAAATGCGTCAAACTGCTATCCGCCTCAGGCCCACCCGCCACTACATTTGCCCAGTGTGGAGTTAGCGAGATATAGCGTCCCTGCCCGTGCTTACTGATCCACGTATCAGTGGTTATGTGGATCTTGCCACAGATGGCGTTGCGCAGTGCACATTTGATCTTGTCCCTGACTTGTTTGTGCAGGGAAGGGATGGCTCACCTGGAAAAGTAGTGGCGGCTGGGAACCACGTACTGTGTGACAGCCACCGCCATCAGCTTTTTAAAACTGTCTGTGTCCACCAGACGGAGTGACATCATTTCAAAGGCCAGGAATTTTGAAATGCTGGCATTCAGGGCCAGGGATCGCGAGTGGGTAGGGGGATACTTCCTCTTTCTCGCCAGTGTTTCGGAGATGGAGAGCTGTAAGCTTCCATGGGACTGTGTGGAAATGCTTGGGGACGGTGGTGGACATGGTGGCGTTGCTGTCACATCGTCTGTTTGCTGGGTGGCAGGTGACACTGGCACTGTAGAGGTGGAGGAAGAGGCCGAGGCAGCAGCAGAAGAGGAAGCAGGAGGAGCCCGAGACCTTTCTTGGATTTTGAGGTGCTTATTCCACTGCAGCTCGTGCTTTGCATGTAGATGCTTGGTCATGCAGGTTGTGCTCAGGTTTAGAATATTTTACGGGTCCCCCCTGACTCACAGGCTGATATTTTAGTCAGTCCACCCTCTTTGGAACCATTGATTCCTCAAAACCCACCTCCAACATAATTCCAACCACTTCCCTACCCACTTCCACCACACTCAACACTAACACTCAAATCACTCTTTTAAAAAAAATGCACTAATAACACTCATGCATTAACTATTAATATAGGAGAGCCCTTAGTTTGAGATCTCCTATTGATGAGGAAACGGAGAATCTCATTGATCACATTAATATTGAAGAACTTTTTGCAGAGCAGGAACAATCACCCTCTTCCCCATGTATTCTGGGCGGCAAAAAAGTAAAAAAACCGTCTGAGCTTTTCCATCTTTGAACACCAATCACAATGTTGCTGCCTTTGTAAAAAGCCCCTAGTGAAGATATTAAGAGAATGCCTATAGACAAGAATCCTGGCAACCTCTCCCTTGATGAAAGGGAGGCTATAAAAACATTATCAAACAATACAGATCTAGTAATTAAGATGGCTGACAAAGGTGGCAACATTGTCTTGATGTATAAGGACCAATATCTCAGTATGTGTGGAAAAATATTGTCCAATAAATCCTGGTACAAAAAGATCCCCCGGGGCCTTATCGACATGTTCGAAAGGGATTTTTATGAACTAGTGGATACAGCATTCTTCAAGGGAGCAATTGACAAGGGACAATGGGAGTATGTCCGCATACCCTTTCCACGCATACCGACATTCTATGCACTACCTAAATTACACAAAAGTCCCACAAATCCTCCTGGCCACCCAATTGTTTTAGAAAATGGCAGTTTAACTGAAAACCTTAGCATGTTGGTTGATGACTATCTACATCCACACCTGAGCCTACCCTCATATGTGCAGGACACAATCCATCTCTAACAAATTTTGGGTGACATGGTGCTGACACCCACGTCGGTTCTCTTTGCAATTGACGTGGAGGCACTCTACAGTTCGATCCTTCATAACCTAGGCTTGCTATGTATTAAAAGGTCTCTAGGCACAAGATCCCAACATGTCTGGAAATTCGCCAACTTTGTCCTGGAGGCACTTGACCTCACCTTTCACCATAACTTTTATGTTTAGCTGATTCCCAATTCCTCCAGGTGCCTGGGGGTAGCGATGGGGGCGTGTTGTGCCCCATCATACGCCAACCTGTACCTGGGGGAGTGGGAAAGAACCCTGTGTGACTCTGAAGAAATGGCAAGATTTGCAGAATGTGTTACGATCTTCTTGGTATGGGATGGCCCGCTAGACTCTTTGCGGGACTTTTTGGAACTTCTGAATTTAAATGACATAAATTTGACCTTCACTATGTCCTTTGATGCTAAAAGGATATCTTTCCTCGATATTACTATTTACAAAGACGAGAAGGGAAGTTACATAGTTACATAGTTAGTCAGGTTGAAAAAAGTCACAAGTCCATCCAGTTCAACCAAAAAAAAAAAAAAACATTTATACATATATATATAAATATATATATAAGCGATGGGGG
>BLSH010033372.1:909154-920465 GCA_018402905.1 Glandirana rugosa | reverse complement strand
TACCCTTACCCCCATTTTACTTCCTTTTGCAGCCCTCTAGGGCTTTCCAGGACTTTGTTACAGCCATTTTTGTGCATAAAGTTCGGGTCCCCATTGATTTCAATGGGGTTCATTGTCCGTGCGATCGTTCGGGTTCCGTCCGGACCCGGACCCGGACTTTGTCCCGAAGTTCGGACGGACCAGCAGAACCCGAACTTCCAGAGGTTCGCTCAACTCTAGTCATGACTGAAGCGGTTGTGGTCCGATCAGGAGCTGAAGAGGTGCTTGCCGAACTGGTGGATGGTGACCCAGCATCAGTAAGAGCAGAGGATACCGAAACAGTACAGAGAATGTAGAGCAGTGCTGCATGAGACTGCATTATCAATATGCAACTAAAATAAGTGGTAAATGTTCTAAACTATATACAGATATAGTGGTGCAAAGGATGAGTATATAAGATAATTAATAAAGATAAAAAATATAAAAGGTGGCACAGTGCTTCATATAAAGTGCAAATGATTCCAAGTGGTAATAGAATGTAAAGTATAAATATAAAAGTCAAGATCAATATATAGAAAAAGTATCACAGTGCTTCATATAAAGTGCAAATGGTTCCAAGTGGTAATACAATGGAAATAATAGGATACCGAAAGGTGTTGTAGGTGACCCTCTAATTGGAAGTATCCCTCATGAAGTCTCTGGACGGCCTGAGTGAGAGCTGTAACTTGCTGCCATAATGCATCCAATGCATTATGGCAGCAAGGTTCTCACCCTGCTGCTACTCGCCTGTCTTGCCTGTCTGTGCTGCAGCTGAACTACGGCCTTCCCACTCACCGCCTCCTATGCTATGTTCCCACATGGTGGAACTCCACCTTGCACATGCTGGAGAGACTGGGCAAGCAGCAGCAGGCAATAGTGGAGTTTTAGCTGCAGCACGCACGGGTCAGTCGCTCTGGGGAACAGCACCACTTCACCACCAATGAGTGGGCCTCCATGCGAGACCTGTGTACCATATTGCAGTGTTTCAAGTACTCCACCAACATGGCCAGTGCCGATGATGCTGTTCTCAGCGTTACTATCCCACTTCTATGTTTCCTTGAAAAAACACTTGGGGTGATGATGGAAGAGGATGTGGCACAAGAGGAAGAGGAGGAGAAAGAGGGGTCATTTCCATGGTTATCAGGCCAGTCATTCACAAGTGGCTCGGAGGGTATATTCCTGCACCAGCATAGGCCAGGTAAAACTATTTCAAGCCAGGGCACAGTTCTGGAGGATGAGGATGATGAGGAGGAGGAGGAACCGTGTTCACAGCAGGGTGGCACCCAACGCAGCTTGTGGGCATCACTGGAGCGTGGCTGGGGGGATATGGAGAACACAGATGATACACCTCCCACAGAGAACAGCTTGTCTTTGCCTCTGGGCAACCTGGCACACATGAGCGACTACATGCTGCAGTGCCTGCTCAATGACAGCCGAGTTGCCCACATTGTAACTTGTGCTAATTACTGGGTGGCCACCCTGCTGGATCCCCATTACAAGGACAACGTGCCATCCTTAATTCCCTCACTGGACCGTGATCAGAAGATGCGCGACTGCAAGCGCAAACTGGTAGATGCGCTGCTGAGGGCATTCCCAAATGACACTGGGGGCTCAGTGGAAACACAAGACGAAGGCAGAGGAGGAGGAAGAGGTCACCAACACAGCTGTGGCACTGCTAGCACCTCATAAGGCAGGGTTAGCATGGCCGAAATGTGGAAAAGCTTTGTCAGCAGCACGCCACAACAAACAGCACCACCAGCTGATAGGCAACGTCTTAGCAGGAGGCAGCATTTCAGCAACATGGTGGAACAGTATTTGTTCACATGCCTACACGTACTGACTGATGGGTCTGCCACATTCAACTTCTGGGTCTCCAAATTGGGCACATGGCCTGAGCTTGCCCTTTATGCCTTGGAGGTGCTGGCCTGCCCTGCAGCCAGTGTATTGTCTGAACGTGTGTTTAGCACAGCAGGGGGCGTTATCACAGACAAGCGCAGCCGCCTGTCCGCAGCCAACGTGGACAAGCTAACCTTTATTAAAATGAACCAGGCATGGATCTCACAAGACTTGTCTATACCTTGTGCAGAATAGACATTTAGACTGGCCTCACACAGCCATTGGTATCCTTTTTTTTTAATATGTCTCAATATTTTGGGGGCTACCCCAATTAGAAAAAAAAAAATAAATAAATAAACAGTGTTGGCTACCTCCTCCTCCTCCACTACCACTTCCACCTACACCGCCACGGTCACCGCCTCCTGAACCTCTAGGGTCCTACTCCACATCTCCCCCATCCTCCATTTTTTATTTTTTTTATGTGATTTTAAGTTATTTCCCTATCCATATTTGTTTGCAGCGCACTTGTCCTACTCTTACCTCCATTTTGCTTCCTTTTGCAGCCCTCTAGCCCTTTCCAGGACTTTTTTAGAGCCATTTTTGTGCCCAAAAGTTTGGGTCACCATTGACTTCAATGGGGTTTGGGGTCAAGTTCGGGGCCGAACTCGAACTTATTCACGAAATTCGGCTGAACCCGCCGAACCCGAACATCCAGGTGTCTGCTCAACTCTATCCATGGTCCCATTGCAAAACTTCTTTACGTAAGTCTGGAGGTACATAGAAAGTATTATCCGGAACCGAGAGATAGGCAGGAGTCTGGGATTGAGCAGCCAACAAACTCCTTTGTAAGGTCATATCTAGTTGAGCAATAATTCATTCAGGAGGAACAATATGCTCCGGGGGGGGGGGGACTTGATTGTTTTTGCAAGGGAATTGCTGAAACAGGGCATTGGCCTTGGTGTTCTTAGGACCTGGAATGTAAGTTACGACAAAATTAAACCGGGTGAAGAATAATGCCCAGCAGGCTTGTCTGGAATTCTGGGCCTTTTTTAAATAGGTTACATTTTTATGGTCCGTTTGAACCACAACTAGGAGTTCCGTACCCTCTAATAAATGTCGCCACTAGGAGAATGCTAGTTTTATAGCCAGAAGTTCTCTGTTCCCTATGTCGTAGTTCTGTTCTGTGACAGAGAATCTTTTGGAGAGGAAGGCTACCGGATGTAGTTTGTTGGAAGAAGGGTCTCATTGGGATAGCACTGCTCCAGCACCTATTTTGGAGGCATCCACTTCCAAGAACTATTGAACAGAAGTCTGAGGATGACGAATCACAGGAGAAGAGCAGAAAGCAGACTTTAGGAGATCAAAGGCTTCTAAAGCTTCAGGAATCCACTGAGAGCAGTTGGTCCCCTTCTTAGTGAGGGTTGTGATGGGAGACAGAATCTTGGAAAAATTCTTGATGAATTTTCAATAGTAATTCAAAAATCCAAAGAACCGCTGGACTTCTTTTAACGTGGAAGGTCTGTGTAAGATGGCATTGAGCTTCTTGGGATCCATCTGGAATCCTTCAGAAGAAATTCTGAGGAAAGGTTATTTCCAATTGTTCAAAAAAGCATTTGGAAAGTTTAGTATACAACCGGTGATCTCTTAGACGTTGGAGAACAGTGCATACATGGCAACGATGAAGCTTCAAATCTTTAGAGTGAATGAGTATATCATCTAAGTAGACGACAACGAAAGAGTCGAGTAGATCCCTGAAAATGTCATTCACAAACTTCTGGAATATGGCTGGGCATTGCAGAGACCGAATGGCATCACAAGACACTCATAATATCCCCTTCTCCTATTAAAGGCCATCTTCCATTTGTCTCCTGCTTTAACTCTAATAAGGTTGTATGCTGAACGAAGGTCCAATTTTGTAAAGACCTTTGATCCTTGGACCCAGTCAAACAATTCAGTAATCAGGGAAAGAGGATACCGATTCTTTACCGTAATTCGGTTAAGCACTCTGAAGTTCTCGACAAAAGAGGACCCAGCCCCCATGGGGGAGGTAGAAGGCCGAATGAATCCCTTTTTCAAGCTGTCTACAATGTACTACTACATGGCCTTAGTCTCAGCCAGGTTAAGCGGGTAACTCCACCCCTTAGGTAGAGGAGTATGTAGTCCAGGCAGTTGCAGGGCTCCACATGACTATCTTTTCCCTTGTAAACCATGAAACGACATGTACAGCCTGTGGCCCTGTCACAGAGCTTACTGTATACATCTTGACCCATATCTGGCACGCTTGCTGTGGAGGTACTATTGGAAAGCAAGACAGCCAGAAAATGTAATCAGGGACTTGTCTACGCAGACAACTTGAATATACAAGGCTGAAAATTTTAGGTTGAAGTGGTTTACGAGGGGTCGAATTTTGTGGAGCCAATCCTATCCCGTGGATGACAGAATTCATTGTCATTAAAATGCAATAACCACTTCAGCCCCGGAAGGATTTCACACTTTAGGACCAGAGCACTTTTTGCGATTCGGCACTGCGCCGCTTTAACTGACAATTGCGTGGTCGTGTGGTGTTGTACCCAAACAAAATTTGCATCCTTTTTTTCCCACAAATAGAGCTTTGTTTTGGTGGTATTTGATCATCGCTGCGTCATTTCAGATCGTCGCTATAAACAAAAGAAGAGCGACAATTTTGCAAGTAAACCCAAATTTCTTACTTTTTGCTAAAATACAAATACAAAAAAATACAAAAAATTTTTTTTTTTCATCGGTTTTGGCCGATTTATATTCTTCCTCATATTTGTGATAAAAAAAAAATGCAATCGGCATTTATTGATTGGTTTGCGCAAAAGTGGCCGTGTTTACGGATGATGAGAACTCATTTCTGGGTTTTTTATTTATTTTTTACTTGTAATGGCGGCGATCTGCGATTTTTAGCGGTTACTTCGATATTGGGGCAGACATGTCGGACCATTTTGACACTTTTTTGGGACCATTGGCATTTATACAGCGATCAGTGCTATAAAAATGCACTGATTACTGTGTAAATGTCATTGGCAGTGAAGGGGTTAACCTGCAGGGGGAGCTCTAAGGGTTAACTGTGTTCCCTGGGAGTGTTCTAACTGTGTGTGGGCTGCCCTAGCAGGGGAAGGGAAGTGATCACAGCTTCCATGTAGAGGAAGGCTGTGATTACAGCCCTTCCCCCTCTCACAGAACAGAGGTCCGTGTTTACTTACACGGACCTCCGTTCTTTCAGTGCGGCAGGGCATCGCGGGTAGCCGGCGGCGATCGAGTCCGCCGCACCCGCTCCCTGGCCCCCCGAACACAGTGAGCACGCGGCCGCACCTCCGGTGGCGAGCGCGATCACAGTGCACGATCTCGCAGCCGCCGTCATATGACGGCGGTTTGCAATATTGAGCCACTTTGTCGCCGTCAACCTGCGGTTGATGGTCGGCAAGTGGTTAACCGCAAAATCTGCTTGTATCGTGTCTTGCCCATGGAATCAGAGAACATGGGCATATGGTGAATTGGGTCAGTGGGCCAATATGACCTCAACTCAGATTTTTTAGTTATGCCCATGAGGAGGGAAAGGCCCAGAAAGGTCTTAAATTATGGAACCGTAATAGGATTCCAGCCTCTAGCAAGTGACAAATGGGGATTAGCAGCGATGTATTGGCCAGCATACAAATTGCTTTGGTCCAGGTCAAGCCGGGTCACAGGAACAGATACTCAAGAAATGAGGTTGCTCAGGAACACTCACATGCTATAGAACGAACAGCACTGGCTGCTGGCATTGTGAGCTTAAATGGAGCCGTTTGGCACCGTTTCTGGCGCATTCGCACGCACGGGAGTGCGCGTGCATGCGGGAGCATGCACAAGCGCCAAAACTTTCAGAAATCACAGTCTTTTCCTAACAGGACCACAATATATCTATAGAGATCTTCAGTGAAAAACATTGAATAAACATCAAGTGACGTAAAATCAATTGTTTCCACCTGAATTCCGGGTTGGCCAGTTAATGGTGGAAGTACGGGCACTGCATTAGTGGTGGGCTGCCAATTAGGCTTGCAAGCACGCCAGGAAGGGTACTATGCAGGCCTGTCTTTTTTCTGTCTTCATGGCTGCGGGACATTACTTGTGCCAGTCACACTAGCTTGAACTGCACTTATGGGACTCGCCACGTCACCAAGTGTTACTGCAGTGCTGGTTTGTCTACAACCAGGATGTACTAGGCCGCTGGTGCTTGCCAGTTCACCAGAAGGATGAGTGGTGCTAGTACTGGCTCTCTGCTCCATACGAGAGCCATGCAATTCTTGCACCCCAACAACAGCAGAACAGAGTCGGGTGCGCCTGACCTTAACAGGGACCGCAACTCCGTCGTCAGAGCTATCTGACAGGGTGCCGCTGCTGTCTACAGGTTTGTATACTGAGCCTGATTCTTACAGTGAGGCTTCCCCATCGCTCTCATCTGTCATGCTCAGCAATGCGTAGGCCTCTTCACTAGTGTACTTTGGATGTGGCATTTTGGGCTCTAAATTTATAGGTACACTAGTGTGACTCACAGGCAAAAAAGTGTAGCTGGTTGTCAGAACCTGCTTCAAACGCAAAAAATAACTGTTAGCTGTCGCAGGGATCAGGCCTGACTCTGCAAATGCTGCAGTTATGTGTGTTGTGTTTTGTAAGTGTCAGTGATCTATTTGATCCTGCCCTTGGGTGGGCTGGGTGGAGGGGCTAAATACAGGTGCTAGCAGGTATCTGGGCTAACACTGCATTTTTTAGAACACTAATCTACTGGGGACGCTAATATAGATCTGACCAGATCACAGATATTGATCTGTTCAGAACCTATACTACTATACCTGGTGTCATGTGACTTGTTAGTGTTACAAGGTCTTAAGTTTGAATGGGGAGCAGGTGTGTTAAATTTGGTGTTATCGCTCTCACTCTCTCATACTGGTCACTGGAAGTTCAACATGGCACCTTATGGCAAAGAACTCTCTGAGGATCTTGAAAAAATAATTATTGCTCTGCATAAATATGGCCTAGGCTATAAGATTTCCAAGACCCTGAAACTGAGCTGCAACATGGTATCCAAGACTATAAAGGGGTTTAACAGGACAGGTTCCACTCAGAACAGGCCTCGCCATGGTCGACCAAAGAAGTTGAGTGCACGTGCTCAGCGTCATATCCAGAGGTTGTCTTTGGGAAATAGACATTTGAATGCTGCTAACTAGAGTTGAGCGAACACGGACTGTAAAATTCGGGTCCGTACCGGACTTTGGGGTGTCTGTGGGCCGAACCCAATCCCGGACATTAAAAAAAAAGTCCGGGATTGGGTTCGGTATTCGGGTATTTTTTTTTTTTCCATAGGGGTATTTTTGGCCCCTTTTCTATAGCTGCTGGACAGCCAATCAACAAACTTTTCACTAGTTTGCCCTTAGAAGCCATCACAGCCATGCCTACTAATGGCATGGCTGTGATTGGCCAGTGCATCATGTGACCCAGTCTCTATATGGGGCTGGAGTCACGTTGCGCTGCTGTCAGATCATCTCAGACTAAAGTAGGGAGAGCTTCATGCCGCTGCTGGGAAGGAAAAATTAGCGTTCACAACCATCTCAGACTGCATTAGGGAGACCTTCATTGCGTTCCTGTGAGGGAGACATTAGCGTATCAGAACCATCTTATAGTGCATTAGGGAGATGTTCCTGTCTGTGCTGTGAGGGAGACATTAGCGTTCAGAACCATCTTATAGTGCATTAGGGAAACATAACTGTTGGTGCTCTGAGGGAGAGATTCTAATTCTAAAACCATCTACTACTGCATTAGGGAAACATTCCTCTTGGTGCTCTGAGGGAGAGTTTATCATTCTAAAAACAACTACTACTGCATTAGGGCCAGGTTCCTGTTGGTGCTCTGAGGAAGAGTTTATCGTTCTAAAAACAACTACTACTGCATAAGGGCAAGGTTCCTGTTGGTGCTCTGAGGGAGAGTTTATCGTTCTAAAAACAACTACTACTGCATTAGGGCCAGGTTCCTGTTGGTGCTCTGAAGGAGAGTTTATCGTTCTAAAAACAACTACTACTGCATTAGGGCAAGGTTCCTGTTGGTGCTCTGAGGGAGAGCTTATCGTTCTAAAAACAACTACTGCTGCATTAGGGCCAGGTTCCTGTTGGGGCTCTGAGGTAGAGATTATCCTTCTGAAAACAACTTCTACTGCATTAGGGCCAGGTTCCTGTTGGTGCTCTGAGGGATAGATTATCATTCTAAAAACAACTACTACTGCATTAGGGCAGGTTCCTGTTGGTGCTCTGAGGGAGAGCTTGTCTTTCTAAAAACAACTACTACTGCATTAGGGCCAGGTTCCTGTTGGTGCGCTGAGGGAGAGTTTATCGTTCTAAAAACAACTACTACTGCATTAGGGCCACGTTCATGTTGTGTGCTCTGAGGGAGAGTTTATCGTTCTAAAAATAACTACTACTGCATTAGCGTCAGGTTCCTGTTGGACCTGAATATGTCTCAATATTTTGGGGGCTACCCCAATTCTAAAAAAAACAAAACAAACAAAAACAGTGTTGACTACCTCCTCCTCCTCCACCACTGCCACTTCCACCTACACTGCCACGGTCATGGCCTTGTCAACCTCTAGGTTCCTACTCCACAACCACCTCCTCCTCCCATTTTTATTTTTTTATGTGATTTTAAATTATTTCCCTATCCACATTTGTTTGCAGGGCACTTGTCCTACTCTTACCCCCATTTTGCTTCCTTTTGCAGCCTTCTAGCCCTTTCCATG
Source organism: Glandirana rugosa (assembly GCA_018402905.1). Taxonomy (NCBI): domain Eukaryota; kingdom Metazoa; phylum Chordata; class Amphibia; order Anura; family Ranidae; genus Glandirana; species Glandirana rugosa. Next base: position 911,827 of record BLSH010033372.1, on the reverse strand, counting down.
ACTTTTTTACAGCCATTTTTGTGCCCAAAAGTTCAAGTCACCATTGACTTCAATGGGGTTCGGTGTCCGGGGTCAAGTTCGGATCGAGTTCTGTGCCAAACCCGAACGGTTTCACTAGGTTCTGCCAAACCCGACGAACTCGAACATCCAGGTGTCCGCTCAACTCTACTGCTAACATTGTTGCAGAGGTTGAAGGGGTAGGGGTTCAGCCTGCCAGTGCTCAGACCATATGTCGCACACTCCATCAAATTGGTCTGCATGGCTGTCGTCCCAGGAGGAAGCCTCTTCTAAAGATTATGCACAAGAAAGCCCGCAAACAGTTTTCTGAAGACAAGCAGACTAAGGACATGGATTACTGGAACCATGTCCTGTGGACTAATGAGACCAATATAAACTTATTTGATTCAGATGGTGTCAAGCCTGTGTGGTGGCCCAGGTGAGGAGTACAAGGCAAGTGCGTCTTGCCTACAGTCAAGCATGGTGGTGGGAGTGTCATGGTCTGGGGCTGCATGAGTGCTGCCGGCACTGGGGAGCTACAGTTCATTGAGGGAACCATGAATGCCAACACGTACTGTGACATACTGAAGCAGAACATGATCCCCTACCTTTGGAGACTGAGCCGCAGGGCAGTATTCCAACATGATAACGACCCCAAACACACCTCCAAGATGACCACTGCTTTGCTAAAGAAGCTGAGGGTAATGGTGATGGACTGGCTAAGCATGTCTCCAGACCTAAACCCTATTGAGCATCTGTGGGGCATCTTCAAACAGAAGGTGGAGGAGTGCAAGGTCTCTAACATCCACCAGCTCCGTGATGTCGTCATGTAGGAGTGGGGAAGGACTCCAGTGGCAACCTGTGAAGCTCTGGTGAACTTCATGTCCAAGAAGGCTAAGGTAGTGGTTGATAATAATGGTGGCCACACAAAATATTGACACTTTGGACCCAATTTGGACATTTTAACTTAGGGGTGTACTCACTTTTGTTGCCAGCGGTTTAGACATTAATAGCTGTGTGTTGAGTTATTTTGAGGGGACAGCAAATTTACACTGTAGTGTTGTCACATGAAAAGGTAGAATAAAAGTTTTACAAAAATGTGAGGAGTATACTCACTTTTGTGAGATACTGTGTTTATATATATATATATATATATATATATATATATATATATATATATATATATATACGGCGGGTAAACTGATGAAAAAAGACTATATAACTAACAAGCGACGCAAGCACAGCGATCAGTGAAAGATCTGATCGCTGCACTCAGTGACAGGAGTTAATGGGTCAACTGGGGGGGTGATCAGGGGGGTGGAAAGTGTGCCTATGTGTACTGTGTCAGTGTAGTATTAGTGCACTCATGTTTAGATGTCCTCTCTCCTCGCTCTGGAACCGAAAAGGACTCCAAGAGGAGAAATTACATAATTTCCTCTGCCTGTATTTACATTTCACAGGCAGATTAGGCATTTCATTCACCAGGACCAATCAGCTGGTGCAGACCCAATATCACAGATCTCTGCCTGTAGAATGAACCGTACTGTAGTGAAACCGAATGCCGCTGCTAGGGCGCACGTACGCGTTTATAAACGCTGATTCGCGTTATGCTGCCACTGTGCAGCAGTAAATGTACGTGACGTGGACGGGAAGGGGATAAATGCGTTAAGGGAACAGGATTTATATATTTTTTCTTTTGGGTTAACAAACACTTTAACTATTTGATTGTGTTATGAACAGCAGCAACAGGAGAAGTGTATAGGCACATTTTCTTCTAGCGCACATGAAGTGTGGTTTTTTTTAAATTGTTTCTCTTAGATTGAGTGCACTCAGCAGCTATGGAAGTGTTTTCTTTTGTTAATAATAAGAATATCAATGCAGATTAGATTTTTCACAAAACATTGAAAATGTAGATTTTGGAGCGCTAGGTTTTTTGAAACCATGGGAATCTGGAGTCTCTGAACCAGAGCAGCATCTAAAAACATACCACCAGTGCCAGAATTCATAAAGGCTAATGTGGAGAAGCAGTGGTCATTCCAGGACAAGGAGATAGGGACTAGAAGTCTCTCCTGAGGAGAGTTCAAAATAGCAGAGACTAAGGTCCGGTTCGTTCACTGTCTGACAACCGCACCGCCCCTACGTCCATGGGTTCTTCCTCAGACCTAACAGGAGAGGGAAAGGACTAGCGATTGTCGAGGAGGGGACTTAGTACCAAGTCTGGGAGGATTATATTGTCCTTGGCCTATTTATATATGGAATAGTAGTTGTGGAAATGTTCTTGTAGATCTGGCCGTCGCCATTTTGTTGTGGACATGCACTACCTAATGGGTTATGTCACTATGTAATGAGATTGAATGAATAACAATTTATCTTACTATTTTAAAAAGTGGCTACTAGTCCCATATTTCAATATTTCCACCTGATTATCAATCTGCAAAACGTTATTAAAAGATCTGTTTAACGGAGGGCGTGGCCTGATGCGGAGCCGAGCGGACGCTTAAGCTCAGAGCTCCGGCCGACGACGGAGAAAGCAACCCGTAGCTGCCCGCACACATCGCACCAAGACCCGCTGAGACCTGTTATATTAGGAGGGTCTGAACCATGATTCAGGGGAGGAGCTGTTAGCGATCAGGAAAGGGAGAGGACAATCCAGACTCCTTCTTGGGTACCTGCATC
>BLSH010033372.1:854087-875729 GCA_018402905.1 Glandirana rugosa | reverse complement strand
AATAAGGGAGAGGAAGGGAAAAAAAAGGGAGGATGGGAAGTGAAAAATGCAAAGTGAGGTGGGAGTTGGAGGGGTTCTAAAGAAAAGCTGGGGGTGTTCCTATTAGAACGTTTATGTATCCTTGTCCATTCTAGCTAGTATACTTGGATCTTACCCACAATTATCTTGTGAGCAGTAGACCTGAACTTAAACACTGTGACCAAAATTATCTTACCACTTCGATGAAAGGCAAACATGGCAAATTATAATGATGGTCAATTTTCAAAAGCCAAAATCAAGTTGAATTTTTCCTAAAATAAAGTTAAAAGTTGTGTTCTGGCAAGTGTCTTTCTGGTAACTGAGATTTGAGCTATGGTATATACTGTAGATGCTTTAGGACTTCTGTTATTTCCCGGCTTAACTGTGCACTAGAGGTGAGCTAAGGATGAATAAACCTTTTAAAATTTTACAAAAGCAAACTTTCAAATGATCTTTCACAGAAGCTAAGGAAAGACACCACTAATGAAAATTCTTAGTTTAATCACCACTGTAGGCCTGCTTGCATTGTCCCAAGTTTGTCCTCAACTTCTTACACTTACATCAACAATTTTTATAAGGTAATAAAGTATTTGGAATGTCTACATCATGATCACTAAAATATATTTTCTTAGATATTCAATTAGTTTTACTCTTGCTCAATATCACGATCTGCCGTATATCCTTAATGTATTATTTTGAAAAAGAACATAAAAACATATTATAACTACATACCAAACACATCTCTAAAATTTACTTCAGCTATCAACTTGCAAATGATTATTTATTGTTCGTTACTAAACGCAGCAGCTGTGAAACATTTAATCTCTATTTTATATTTCCACCGTTGCCGCAGCTCAGAGATGTTAAATGCGACTATACAGCAGAAGGGCACTTCACAGTTTGTTACAAACAGGAGAGTTTTATTTTTATCCTCTGGCAAAAACACATTATAGGATGTGACATTGTTGTTGCATAAATGAGATAAGCATTCCTGATATTTCCTGTAAAATGCATTCAACCTTTTAGTAATTCATACAAACATACTCTGACAAACTCATTAAAAACCAAAAGCATTTAAATCTCACAATGAAGCATTTATTTCTTCTGTATATCCACAGTATGCAAGCACAACCTTTAAATATTTCATTATTTTCTCTTTAAATTAAACAGTTTATTAAATACTTTCCGAGTTTTTTTCTTGAAAAAACATTGTTTTACCAGCAAAATATATTGAAGGATGGACAGAGGGGCAGATAAAAGGATAAAATAAATGTGTTTTATTTTTACTGCTTTGTTATTAATGACAAATATAATATATATGGCATCCATTTTGTTACATTTGTCATTTATGCCTTGTACACACGGTGCGACTGTTGTACGACCGCACGTTCAACTTTTTAAAAAATCGGCTGGTGGCGGTTGTGTCTAGCGTACTGACATGAGTCAAGTAATCAGCCAACAAAGCCGAACGTAGTGACGTGTTCCGAGCGTATAAAGAGGACGTTCAGGTGAATGTGATTTGTGAATTAGGAACACAGATTTACACGACCGAGCACTTCCTGGATTCAGAGCATGCCTGTTTGCACTTTCAACTTTTGTTGGGCCAACTTCTGAACAGAAGAGTCAACAGTCGTACGACGCCTTGCTAGCCAACAAAAGTTTTCTAGTTTTCTCAGCCAACTTCTGTTGTACGATTGTCGAGCGTTGGCTGTTGTAATCGTGCATACTAATGGTCGGATTATCGTACAACAAGCTGTTGTACGACCGTTGTTGTACAACAATCGTACCGTGTGTATGGGGCATAAGAGGCAGAAACAGACTAGGTACCAGAAATAATGTTACATGTTAAACAGGACAAATTGAGAGGGTTTTGATAAAACTGACACGCCCATAATCTGGTGCAGTTGTGCATAAAAAACACTCAGTTTGTTAAATTAAGCTTTGGCAATCAAATCTGGAAGCTGATTGGTTACTATGCATAGCTTCACCAGATTCTGTGTGCACCCGTTTTAGTAAATCTTCCCCACTGTGTATCAAATAGAATAGTAAGGCCCATTTTAGAAATTTGGAGCAAACGAAAGTACATTTGGTGTCTACAACCAATCAGATCAACCAATTTCCTTGGTCTGCTGAATTGTGTTTGTTTACTTTTACCCATCAGCCCTACTATTCCCAAAGTTATCAGTAGGGTATACTATTGCATGATTTGCAGTTCAGTTTACACACTTACTAGTAAATTAATTAGTGACTTTCTTTCAAAGGTCAACTTATATAATTTTTGGGTTGGCACCATACAGCCCACAGATGCTCCAGTGACATTTTACACACAATTGTTTTTCCATCCTCCATTACAAGACAAAAACTGTTTCATTTCCTTCATTTAGAAGTGCGTGACAATAATTTGTCTTCGTACAATATACTGACAACTATATTTAAATGAAAATGGAAATTTTTGGTTGGGACATTTCACAACTGAAGAAGGGATAAAGAAAAAAGCCAACTGTACTTCAACTTGTCAGTTGCTACACACACAACAGAAATCTGTTTCAGGTTTGGTAATTCTCTAAAATGTGTCTATAGCCACAACATTTTTCTTGATTTTGAATAACCTGAGGAAGGATCACAACTCCTGTAAGGTTTTAATGCCAGGGAAGGCTCTGCTGGAGAGATTTCTTCACTTCCTCTCTGGTAAAAAGGTTGTCCCCAGGACAGAAAGTGAAGGGAAATCTCTCTAACAACAATAGAGACAAAACATTTTTTTTAAGTTAAGTAGGGGAATGTTATAACTTCTATCGGCTTTTAATGTTGTCTGTCTCCCTGTTGTATATTTACCCTTACATTGTGCCCAAAACAGAAAGTGAAGAGAAAAGTCTCTAACAGAGCCCCTGATAGCAGTAAAACCTAACAGGCCTTATTACCATTCTCTTTTCTATCCAAAACAAAAAACAATTTGAGGTACCAAAACTTTAAATTGCTACTAATGTAGTGGACCTATCTCTAATCCGACTTACATTTCTTTTAACAATAATTATGCATGAATAAATTCCTGTGTTAGCATATTAAACAGTAACATTACTTATCGCAGTAGTATCACAAACATTACTACATAAACATCAGAATTCACATGATTGTGACTTTATGGGAAAGATTTTTTCCAGGAAAAAGATTCTGACCCTGGATGATCCCTAAGCCCAGCCTTTTAAGTAAAAATAAATATTTAGGCTCATCAGGAAGAATACTGTATTTTCTTAGAGAGGTTATAAATACACTTAATGTCTAAAGATTTGTGGACAACTGACCATCACACCTATACTATATGTTCAAAATGTTTACTGAGTTCAGGTGTTTCAGGTGTCCAGCACCACATACAACAAAATAGACTAGTGCATGCTTCCAAATTATGTGTTGACAGTATTGAGAAGACCTTTTTCTGATTAAGTATGACTGTGCTCCTGTGCACAAAGCCAGGTCCAAAAAGATATGGTTTGACAATTATGCTGTTGAGGGTCTTGAGTGGCCTATACAGAGCCCTGACCTCAACCCTAGTGAACGCCTCCAGGGCACATGGAAGCATCATTTGCAAGTCATGTCTTTCTGTCAACGTCAATAACTAAAAATTTTTCCCAAAAGAGTGGAAGCTGCTATAGTCATGGGGGTTTGTGAGGGGCACCATGTCGATGCTCATGGTTATGGAATAGGATGTCCAACGAGCTCATATAGATTGGGATGATCAGTTGTATACAAACCCTTGGCCATATAATATACAGTACCTGCAAGTGGTACATGTACACATTACTTAGCATGTATGTTTTTAACATAGGAAAATATGTCCTACTATACTAGATTTGTATAGAAAGTAATATAAAGAATGTAGTGATTGCTATTGTCTTTTTCACGTCCTACAGTTTATACAAATTATTCACCTAGTCCAGTGGGATACATACAAATTAAGCTATATTTAAGGCACCATTTGCTGTACCTTTTGATTCTATAGCCATATCTTAAACATGTTTATATTCACAAATTTTACTGCCTCTCTTGGTAAGAAAGTTTATTAATCTGATAATGTTTGGCACATTATTTTTCATTGTATTCATTAAAAAAATTATACAAAGTAATCCAGTTCAGGTTAAACTGGATGGACTGATGTCTTTATTAAACCATAGAAACTATGTAACTATGTAAAATATTTCAAAGCAATAAGGCATATTTATTCAAGCATTAGTTTGCATTTATTTTAAGGTTGTCAATTGTTTGGTCACTTATAGTTTTTAATGTACAGTACTTATCATCATAGTTAAAGGGAGAACCCTAATACGTAATCATGGAAAACATGGTGAAAACTTGTTACTTGATACCTGCTTTTTTATGCATAGAATTAGTGGCTGTCATGGAAGTATTGGGGCTGCCATATGCAGCTACTAATTCCACTCATAGAATTGCATGGGTAAGGATGCATCAGAGAATTTTATAAGGTCTGGACACAGTGGAATGAAAACATCTTTACTGCAATGATGATTCCAAACTCTGTTTCATGCTGAGCTGTTGCTTTTGTTTTTTGAAACTCTACTTTAACCCAGAATTGGCCACAGGGCCATACATGTCTTATATGGTTATTATAGGCTTCTAATTAAACACAAGCATATGTGAGCATACCTTTTATGACTATAAGATCTGTTTTTTACATTTATTTGCACAGCAGCAACACAATTATGTACATTCATTTAGTGGCATTAGTATATTAGGTGGTACATTTAAGACAAACATTTAGCAATTGGGATCTAATGGCCCTGCTCATAGGAGCTTACCATCTAAAATGTTTCCAAGCCTTATAGTGGACATAGTTTTAATTTAAGTATTTAGCAGGCTACACATTTCATAGTACAACTACTCTCAACAGACACTAACCACCAACAAATGTTTAGCTGCAAGATTATACCAAATTACAAAAAAACAGTCAGTCATTCTTAAAAAAAATACAAAATATTAAAAAGACGCATATTCCAAACATGACCACCCACCGCCCCACATTCCACACACATACATCGGTGACGGTTCTGGAAGATGCATTTCTTTGTACATGATTAAGCAATGAGATGAAAGAGTAGAAGGTCAGCAAATGCTCCCAAACCATGAATGCATGGTCAGACAGCAACAATACACAACATTGAAAGCAAAGCCACACTTTTGATGGACAAAATGCACAAGAATTTCAACAAACAGCCAAAGTGGGGCATTTGTCATTATGCACAATATCAGCCCTACTCCTCCAAAAACCCCAGCAAATAACACAGCCTCTTCACAGGGAAAACCAAACTCCCCTAATGCAGTCAATTATATAACATAGGTTATATTGTTAGCACACGACACACCCAATGGAAGTACACGCCCACCACTGTCATTTAATCTGTCTCTTCATGTCTGCCTAACTCAAAGTGATTGCACCTGATAAACAAGAACACTTACAATTTGCAAATGTGTTAGCCCACACGATATTGTCAAAATGCCTGCCTTTACAAGCACATGAACTTTAATGGCATCCCAGTCCTAGTCTGTAGGGTTCAATATTGAGTTGGCCCACCCTTTGCAGCTATAACAGCTTCAACTCTTCTGGGAAGGCTGTCCACAAGGTTTAGGAGTGTGTCTATGGGAATGTTTGACCATTCTTCCCAAAGCACTTTTGTGAGGTCAGGCACTGATGTTGGACGAGAAGGCCTGGCTCGCAGTCTCCGCTCTAATTCATCCCAAAGGTGTTCTATCAGGTTGAGGTCAGGACTCTGTACAGGCCAGTCAAGTTCCTCCACCCCAAACTCACTCATCCATGTCTTTATGGACCTTGCTTTGTGCACTGGTCCAAATCAGGAGGGGGGATTATGGTGTGGGGTTGTTTTTCAGGGGTTGTTCTTTCACACTTGTGTGACTTGAAATTTGTGCATTTTTACAGCGATTTGCTGCAATGTTTTGCAGTGATTTTGATGTGACTTGAAGCAATAGCTGTGTAATCCTGAGATCTATGGACCTCAAGTCGCATCAAAGTTGGATCAAAGTAGTGCAGGGACTACTTTGAAGTCACTGCAACTTGAAGTCGCACAGATATGAATGGTACTCATTGAAAATCATGGGGAACTGCTTGTCATGTGACTTTGCAGTCCCAAGTCGCAGAAAAAGTCACACAAGTGTGAAAGGGGCCTGATGATAATTTCCAATGAGCACCATTCATATCTGTGCAACTTCAAAGTAGTCCGACTTTGAAGAAACTTGAGGTCGATAGACCTCAGAATTACACAGCTATTGCTTCAAGACACATGAAAATCACTTCAAAAAATTGCAGCAAATCACGGTAAAGTCATGCGGTTTTCAGGTCGCACAAGTGTGAAAGCGGCCTTAGCCCAGGTTCACATTGGTGTGATGCAGGAACCAGTACGATTTCAGCACCGGTTCCTGCATTGCACCTCTCCCACTGGCAGTTCACACTGCCTTCTGTGAACCGCTGCAGGTGTCAGTACAATATTAATGACACCCTCAGATAGGTTCATAGATCGCAGTGCTAACTGTGGATTCTGAAAGGAATCAGATCGCAGGAGTGAGAACACCCATGTGATCTGATTCTGGTGTGGGAAAAAATGTCCCTGCACTGCTATAGCTGCAAAGGCTTGGCTAAATCAAATTTGAACCCTACAGACTAAGATTGGGATGCTATTAAAGTTCATATGTGTATAAAGGCAGGTGTCCCAATACTTTTGGCAAGATTGCAGATTGTGCAAGATTTGCAATGGTGGTGGAACCCTCATCCACATAAATGCTACGTTTATATAAAACTTGGGGAAGGACATGAGTTATGTTTAACAACACAGGAAGAGCTGACAGCCTTTCTACAGGATGTAGAAGCTTGGCTCAGCAGGAGTGCTAAGCCCTTAGCCACATTCATGGGGCATCCATTGCTGTGATGTCAAACAGTCCTAAGCCTAAGGGGTGCAATAAATGAACCAATGCAGATGTACTGTGGAAGGCTGGATAACCATTGAACAACCTGTTTCTGGCATATGCCATCTGTTTTGAAGGTTTGTTATGGCTCAGTACTGTGAACATTCTGCTATAGAACATCTCTCATTTTGGGGCATTTGCCTTGGTAAGAATCTGCAATAATTGCTGGATGGGAAATGTTAAGGCTGATTATAGTCCTTGCCCATAGAAAACATGTGACACAATTTGCAATAGTGGTGGATCCCTCCTACACATAAATACTACATTTAGACATAATTTTGGTAAGAACATGAGCTATGAGAACAGAAAATCTCTCTACATGAAGTGATATTCTCAGGACGCAAACCCAGAACCTCTATGTTCCTAGGTAGAAGCATTAAGCTGTTAGCCACCAGTCTGCTGAGTGTGCAACCCTCCTACACATAAATACACATATACTGCATTTCTTTGCACATATAGGTGGTGGAATTACATTAGTCTGGAGTTTATTCTGTGCTATTTGGTGGTGCTTGGAGTGTAGAACAGTGATGTTATTGCAACAGCAATGGTATTGTTTGTGCTTTATGAAGATACCTGTGTGAGTTTGGGAAAAGATTTTTATGAGATGGACAGCAACAAGCAAAAGACAGAGAAAAACAAGAGAAGATTATACATTGTAACATTCTTAAAAACAAATTAGATGATGAAATAGCAACATTGTTGCAGGGATAATTTGTTTGAGAGAAAGATACATTTCATCTCAACATGAAAAGGATTTCTTTAGGGAAGTTACAATTATACCATAGAATCAATGGCTGAAACTTGCATTGGACTTCTCAAGAAGGCATTATAGGCAAGTGCGAATTTGCAAATTTACTATACCACCCTCTAAAAAAGGCATGGGAGTTAAAATGAGGGAATTTTCTTGTCTGAGCATGCTCAGTTGTGCTGATGAATAGTCAGGAAAAAAGGGGGAATTTGGCTCTTTTCAGACTTTCAATGATATTTCAGGTTATATATCACTTTTTTAAACGATTTAAAAGCAGATCATCATTAAACAAGATATTACATTTTTAAGAACCATTTAGTTGATCATATCATGCCCTAAACATTATTTCCATGTGCAATTCCCATGCTTCTACCACGACTAGTTTTTTAGTCAGTCACTGTTGTTTGGGCGCTATACTGAATTTGATTCCGGGAGTATTTTCTCCCTCAGGGCTTTAGTGAATTCCATTTTCGCTCTAATTAGTGCAAATTCGCAATTCTGTGCGTTAAAATTCACGCGAAGGCAGAATCGTGCTATAGTAAATGACCCCCTGTTTGTGTAAAACCTTAATAAACAGGATTATTAACAAAAAAAATTGCATGGGCTAAAGAACACAGCACACAGACTGCAAGTATCAAGGTAATAATATTGCTGCACCCTCTGACCAGTTTTCCGTGATCTGTATCTGTAAAAGAAGATCATGGAGGAACAGAACTTGTAACAAACCCATTACACTCACCTCCCCCTGTCCTCTCCAGAAATGATTCCTGGATATTTCCTTTAAAAACATTGACGTTCTTATCTCGTATGTTGTTACAATTTACTTTTGCAATATCATTTTAATCCTTGGTTCTTACATTACACACGCTCTTCTAATCTGAGCCATAAAGAAAAGACTCAAGTTTCTAGGTCACACTCTGAAATAAAATCATAAGTAATAATAAAATAGATTATTACTACACGTCACTTTCTGTTTTACACACTTTCAGTCATTCCAACAGGCTCCCGGTGGTATCAGAGATAAAGCGAAGCAGGGCTGAGCCACTGTAAAACTTGCAATATGGTAGATTTAAAGGATCAGTAAACTCTAAATTTAAACCGTAAGATATGAACAACCAAAATGTTTTCTGTTTGGATATTTCCCAAATGTTTTAGCACATCTCATACAAAGTAAATTCTTTAGTCCAGAATGCTGAGGATGTTTCATTGTTTTAACTAGGTATTAGTGTAGTTATATTCCTTGTGATGTTTGCATTACATTGTAATGAGTGGCTCACATGTTGTGTCTGCAGTTTGTGGTGTTATGGCTAATCCATTCCCATATGTTCATGTATTCATTCACCTACCCTGTCACTAATTACCAAGGGGGCAAGACAACTTCCTGTTTCAGGTCACACAGCTTCTAGTGCATGTGGTTACAATCGCTTTGTGTCACATTACAAATGTGGGAGAACTATTATACTATGTCAGTGAATGCTCTGCCTGCTTGTGGCTATGTCAGATCTAATTACTGTTCAGCTCACACCTGCACCAGCACTAGATTGAGAGACCCAGGGACTGTGGGATATGTATTTTCTTCACAGAAAGTGCCAGTTCCTAGACTAAAGACTGAGGTCATGTATTAACCAGTGCAGCACCATGCCAAATGCCTCATGTTTGAACACAAACAGAAACTGCTGACAAAGGAATGTGAACATGTATTCTAATATAGGCTGTGCGTACAGAACAACAAATGGCACCATGAAACAAAATGATCAATGCACATCTTATGCCGGTGAGAAACACAATGTGCAAGTAGGAATGTTTGTAATGTTTTTTTTTCCAAATTTTTTATTGAAATTTAACCACTTGCTGACCAGCTCTCCTTCGCAAATCGCCATAGCTGTATGATGGCTCGTGCAGGCGCCATAGCGGGTGGGCGCGCACTGCTGGGGGCGCATGTGCATGCCCGCTGCACACTATGGGAGCTTGCCTGTGGGTGGGGTGGGCTCAATGTCCGCAGGCGACCCGCGATCGCCTAGTACAGAGAATCTGCCAATGTAAATGAGGCAGATCCCCTTTCTGACAGGGGACATGACAGAAATCTACTGCTCACAGTCATCAGGAACAATGATCTCTGCCATGTCCCTGTCAGCCCATCCCCTCTACATTTAGAACACACCCAGAGAACACAGTTAACCCCTTGATCGCCCCCTACTGTTAACCCTTTCCCTGCCAGTGTCATTTTTACATTGATCATTGCTTTTTTATAGCACATCAGTGGTCCCCAAAAAGAGTCATTTGGGGTCAGATTTGTCTGCTACAATGTCTCGGTCCCACTAAAAATCACAGATCGCCACCATTACCAGTAAAAACAATAAAAATAACTAAAAGTCCCTGAATCTATCCCATAGTTTGCAGAAGCGATAACCTTTGCACAACCCAATCAATATACGCCTATTGCGAATATATATCGGCCTAAACCGGTAAATATATTTGTTTTTTATATATATATATATATATTTATATGTATTATAGCAAAAAGTTAAAAAAATGGTTTTGTTTCTGAAATTGTCGCTCTTTTTTTTGTTTATAATGCAAAAAATAAAAACTACAGAGGTGATCAAACCACCAAAAGAAAGCTCTATTTGTGGGAAAAAAGGACGTCAATTTTGTTTGGGTACAGTGCCGCGGGACCGCGCAATTGTCAGTTAAAGTAACGCAGTGCCATATCACACAAAATGGCCTGGTCATTAAGGGGGCAAATCCTTCCGGGGCTGAAGTGATTAACATGTACAAGTAAAGACAACAGTTGAAAAGAACATCTAAACATTTTGTGTTGCCCATGCGGGGGTCTGGATATGATATACATGGCATTAATGATGTTAACAAGGGCAGAACCAGGAAAACAGAGGTTTGACCGTGTAACCTTCATCACAAGGTGGCAGAGACAAACCATAAAAAGAAAGTGTGAAAAAAAAAAGTGACCCAATTCTCCATACTTGGTAAAATTAAATATTAATCAAGATATTTATTTATGTGACTTCAGGCTTTACTTTATTTTGTATCCAGGAGGCCGTAGTGGGGTCTGCAAGCCATTTGGTCCACACTATTTCATACTTGACGGGACATCCCCTATTTGCATGGGTGTCTCTATAAAGTGGTAACTTATTGGTAATCAGATGTTTCCAGAAGGGAATAGAGGGGGGGGCTGCTTCTTCCAATGCAAGGTGATGGCCTTTCTTGCATAAAACAGGAGGAGGCTGACAAGAGTTTTTTCCCCTCTAGTATGAAGTACATTGTCAACCAGACCCAATAGACAGACCTCTATGGCTAAGGGGACTGGAACTGATGTGTACTTATTAGTGCTGCCTAGTACCTCTGTCCAATAACCTGCGATTCCTGGGCATGACCAAAAAACATGAGTATAATTGCCCGAGTGTCACCACATTTCCAACACTCTGAGAAGAGGGAGGGATTCATTATATGGCGCATAAAAGGGGTGAAATAGGTCCTATGTACACTTTTGAACTGGATTAATTTGTCTTGTGTGGAGTCCCAAATATCATCCCAGTCATCATTATCCAAGTGCAATATATCTCTTAACCATTTTCCTCTTAATTTATCCAGTGGAGATAAGGCAGCCGTTACAAGATGTGCATAGAGATGAGATGTGAGCTTCTTGGAGCACTCAGTTCTGAGTGCCTGTTCAAGCTCTGATTCTACCATATTTAGCGAGGCCCGTGGAAATTGACTCTTTTTTTTTTTTTTAAACATTGTTTTTTTTTATTGAGTTTTTACAACAATACATAGGTAAGCAATAAAATGTGGAAAAGAAAAGAAGATGGGTATAAAGGAACTTGCAAGTTCAGATTATGCAAAGTAACACATGTTTTGTTAAATAACATCATTTAGGAAGTACGTTTTGATTCTAGGATCATCAATATAACGATACACTTGGTTAACAACTTCCCATAAGACAATGAAGTGTGATATAAAGAATAAGGTAGGCATTAGGGTAACTTTTACAGTTCCAGTTTAACAACAAATTATTTGTAACTAATAGAAGGGGTAAAGATAGGAGAAAAGGATAGAGAAGAGGAAGAATAGTAGGAACAGGTACGCCATGTAAATAGTGCAGGGGTCAGCTCAGCAAGGTATTGCTATTTTTGTCGGACCACGTCTACTTGATTAAAAATACATCAGGTATCATTGAGCTGTTCCCTCCAGACTTCCCACTGTTTATTGAAAAGTTTGCGTTTTTCCAAGTTGTTGATTAGAAGGGATTCGTATGTGTAATGGGTATGAACTAAAGGTAGGATTTCTGAAGGATTAAGCACTTTGTCGGATTTCCAGTTTCTAGTAATTAAGGATTTTGCTGCAAGAAGGAAATGTGTGATAACCGCTCGGAAGTCTGGGGGGAAGTTCTCCATTCCTAGTCCTAGTAAGGCCAGGGCCGGGTCTGGGCGTGTGAGACACCCTGTGATTGAGGAAATTTTCCTAAATACACCTCTCCAAAAACTGGTGAGGCTCTTGCAACTCCAGAAGATTTGCATAATGTTTCCGATCTCTCCGCAACCTCTCCAGCAAAGTGGGGAACAGGTATTTGAGAATTTAGAAATTCTAAGAGGGGTGAGGTACCACCGCAGAGTTAATTTCTGGTAGGATTCCCAGTGATTTATACACTTGGAAGATCTATAGGTTATTAGGGCTGCTTTACGCCATTGTTGGGATGTGAAGGATAGATTAAGTTCGGATTCCCATTTTAGATGGTGGGTGGATTTAGAAAACAGCAGTTTTTGATGGGGGAGGTTGTAAAAAACGGAAATTCCCTTTTTTTTTGTTCAGTGTCGGTAAAGAATTCCCATGCTGACTTATGCAGCTGGATTTTGTGAGTTGTCAAGGAGCGGAGGAGATGGGAAACTTGATTATACATAAAATAATCTGACTGTAGGAGATCAAACTCTTTTGATAGTTCCCAAAAGGGCTTCAGCCTTGGTCCATCGTATAATTGGGAGATTTGTGTGATTCCTCTAGAGATCCACCTTGTGACATTTAGGTTGGGTATCAGCTCTGGAAGGATGTCCAGAGGTATAGGAATGTCGACTAACTGGTTTGGAGGCAGCTGTAGTTTGTGAAGTCTCCTCCAAGCCAAAATAGTGGCTTGGATGGTTAGGGGGAGTCGATGGAGCGAGTGAGGTCTCCACGTGTCAGCTAGGAGGAAGGCAACAAGGTTTCTGGAGGGAATCATATCACGTTCTACGGCTCTCCAGGGAATCATCTCGGTTATTTCAAACCACGAGCGGAGTTGTGTGAGTATCGATGCGTGGTAATAATCTTATAACTCTGTGTAGCCCATACCTCCTGCAGTTCTATGTTTGATTAATAGTTCTTTAGCACACCTAGGGCATTTAGATTGCCAAATATACTGTTTTAAGATGGTCTCTAGGGCTCTCAGATGTGTGGGTTTAAGTGGTATGGGCAAGGTACGAAATAGGTATAGGATCTGAGGAAGCACCAGCATCTTAAAAGAGGCCAGCCTCCCCATCCAGGAGAGCTCTGTTTTGGCATATTTCTCCATGTCGTTAGTTATCTTTTCGATTAGAGGGAGGTAGTTAGCGTCTGCCAGTTTAGTAGGGTCGTCTGTGATTTTTAATGCCCAAGTAAGGGATGCTATTGTTAGCCCACGCATAGGGGAATGATGACTTTAATTTGGCCCGGATTTGTGGTGGTGTTCCTATGCTCAGGATCAAAGATTTAGAAAAATTGACTTTGTAGTAGGATATTTGACTAAATGTTTCAAGGGTGTTGTGGACATGTGGCATGGAGGACTCAGGGGCAGATATGAAAAGGATGATATCATCTGCGAATAGATTGATGTGGTGGGAGGTTTTGTCTTTTAACGTAATTCCCGAGATACGGGGGGGGTGGGACCTAATCTTTTCTGCCAGAGGCTCGATGAGAAGATTAAAGATATAGGGCGACAGGGGGCATCCCTGTCTAGTCCCATTAGTGATTTTGAAATGTTTAGATAGGGCGTTAGAAGTGAACACTTGCGCACAGGGGGACGAGTACAGCGCCAGTATTGCTGATACTATGGGTCCCTCAAGGCCAAACCTCGTCAGAACCCGTCTCATGTATCCCCAATGGACCCTCTCGAAAGCCTTCTCCGCATCCAATGAAAGGAGCAGAGAAGGAGTCCGGCAGGATCGCGCTTGCTAGATCACCCCCAAAACCCTCCTGGTAGCATCAGAGGGTTGTCTTCCAGCCGTAAAGCCCGATTGATCAGGATTAACGAGCTCAGGCATGACCAGCGTAAGCCAACGTGGCAAGATTTTAGCATATAACTTAACATCCGAATTGAGCAGGGAAATTGGTCTATAATTGGAGGGTGTGCTGGGGTCTTTGCCAGGTTTCGGGATAGTAACAATGTACGCTTTGAGCATTTCCAAAGGGAATGATTCTGAAGTCATGGCTTGGGAAAACGTATTTACCAATTTGGGGGTCAGGATTGTGCGGAAAGTCTTATAGTACTCGTTGGGAAGGCCATCGGGGCCGGGGGATTTATTTTGTGGCAGGGACGAGATAGCGTTTAGGATCTCTGAGGGTGTAATGGGTGCGTTTAGATGGGATATTGGAAAAAGAAAGGTCACTGCGCTAGGAAGAACTAGGAATATGTGATGCGGCAAGCTGCCACTAAAACGACCAAATTATCGTGTAGCAGATTTTTTTCACTGAACTTTCTCCTCATATATACCACAAACGTTTCCCCCCCCCCCCTCTTTTTATATATCCAGGGGGAAACATGTTTAATTCAATTTAATTGAATTCATTTATTGTTTTATATGTAAGTTTTACTTCGTTTTACCAATTATCTATCTGCAATTTGTCATGATTTATCAACAGTATCAGCGCAACTTAGTATGTACATTACATGTGTTCTTTGACATTTATTTCTATGTAAATATCATGTCAGTATGCATCTAAATAGTCAATATGTTTCCAGTCTGATTGTCCATCCCATGTATTTTAATTGAACATATGTCAAGTTACCCACAGGAAGCCCAACACATTGGTGTACACAAAGCATGTATTAACTTCCCGCGGCACTTCCGGTTCACCCTTGTTCCCGGATATGACGCGATCGCATCTTCAAAAGATTTACTATTATACTATAGCACCTTTATCAATTTACCCTAAAGGCTTACAATGGCCCTAGTACTAGAAGCCCATGACACCCTGATGAGAAGCACACCCAACATTTATAACGGACCTCGCTTCCCAGCGGCCACTTAGACCCGGAAGTGACGATCCGCCATTAGCTAACCACTGCTGATTTCTGCATAATCTATTTTATGTCCACATTTGCGAACTTTTATATCTTTTGTGCTTATGCCCCACTATTTGTCTGTTCACACACCTCCACTTAACCTAATATCCGCAACTGGACCTCTTCACGCTTCCGGGTCACCCGTGGGTGATGGTGCCTTCCCTACATCCCTAAATCATTAATTTCCTATTGCCTGTTATTCCAGAGCTTATAATTTTCTTCCTTTAAGTCTCAGGCTCCGTTTTTCGCCTTGTTATATTGTTTAACCTAACTCCAATAAAGTTTTCATATAGCTCACCCCGGAACTATAAACTAGTCTTGGAACCGGAAGTTCATTCATTGGAACGCACGCCGACCCGGGTGAACCGGAAGTGCGTCACTCATTGTCAAATCCACTCCTGTATTTATATGCGGCTTGGTGTGGTGGTCAGAAGCCCCCCAGACGACGTGTACTAACACGAAACGCGTCGGGAGCTTCTGACCCACCGATTGCCGCAAACATTTTAACTTTTACTAGATACAAGCTTGTACAATTTCGAGAAATACTTTTATAAATAAAAATCCTTCCTCATCAAAGAGGTTTTTACACCATGGCGAAGTGCCTTGTTCTTTATTTTTGCAATGTGACTGGATGATCGATTGAGCCAACCCCTCCCTCTGCGGTGCTATAAGGACCCCCTCAGGACCCCCAGGACGTTTGGAGTGAGTGTGTAGACTTGGAGTCTGCCGGATTGCCCCCCCCTCAAGTGTGGACGAAACCCCCATCCCCCTATAGCAGGAGTGTGTGACGTAAGGCGAACACCAGAGGATAGTGTGACGCGACCGTTGGTCCGGACATCCCAGAGGCCTCAAAGCACATTTCCAAAGGCGTGTTTTCTCCTCCTTTCTGGTAAGCCTCCATTCTGAAAGGTTTTGGAGTTATTTATCTACTTACCTGTTCTGCGAGTTCACTGTCGATAGATATCGCAGGATATCATCATTCTATCTACTGAGATTTACTACCGTGGAGTGTTATAATAACCCCTTTAAGACAATTTCAGTATCTGATGTGCTCTCAGCACAGGGTTTTTTACACGTTGTTTTTGCACCACTAACTTGAAGCAGGACTTTTATAGGGACTTTTATTTCAATAGTTCCACCTAGGTCATTTATTTATATATTTATATCTGAGGTCATCTATTTATATTTATATTTATACATCTATTTATATTTATATGTTTATATTTTTATTTGTATTTATATGTATATCCTTTAGTTCTCATTTATATGTACGGATTGTACACACAGACACTGGTTCACTTACCCCCTTCGTTTTACACAAAAGGTTTTTTAGACGTATTGACCAAATACGTTGTTTGTTGCATTTCGCACCTTCATCATTGAACACTCACCACAGGTACGGCTTAGCGCCACTCACTTACAAATAGTTTAGATGGGATAGCTGTGCCTCCGACACGGTTGGGAGCTTGATTGAATGAAGGAACTCTTGAATCAGGACACTAGAGGGTTGCTCTAATGCGGGGTCCTCGCTGAGGTTGTACAGTGAAGAGTAGAAATCTGCAAATGTGTCAGCAATGGCATCTGGGCCTGTTATTTTAGTGTGGTGTGGCTGGCTGTATAGGAAGGGGATCCTGGAGCGGGCATTCCGCTCCTTCAGTCTAGCCGCTAGCAATTTACCCACATGATTGTTGAATGAATAGTGGGATAATTTAAGTTTGTCTACGTATTTGCTATATCGTTCTAGGAGTAAGTTCCTGAGGTCGGTACGCAATTTTGTTAGCTGGGTGGCTAGGTCTGTTGTTGGGTGGGTTTTGTTCTGGAGCTCTTTTTTTTGAGGTTTGCTAGTAAGTCATCTAGTTTGCGCTCCTTAAGTTTTTTTTCCCTAGCACTCATTTGCAGTAGGATGCCTCTAACAAAGGCTTTGTGAGCACACCACAAGGTAAATGGGCTTGTCACAAAACCTTCGTTGGTTGCGAAGAATTCATGGAGCTGTTTAGCAATCATGTCCACATGGTTAGGTAAGTGAAATAAGCGAGAATTAGCATGCCATAGCATAGGGCGCCTCAAGGTGTGGCCCTCCACCATCAATATCGACACGGGGGCATGATCTGACCAGAGTATATCATGGATGGTGGAGGAAGTCACCTCGGTCAAGATATTTCTATCAACAATTATCATGTCAATGCGTGAGTACGTATTGTGTCTGGAGGAGTGAAACGTGTAGTCTCTCTGACCAGGGTGTTGACACCTCCAAACATCATACCACCCCTCAGCATGTAGTAACTTTTGTAGTGTAGGAGGAGGACGCTTCCTCACTGCTGTGGAGTCTATCTCAATGTTGTAGTCTCCACAGATGACCAAGCCTTCCTCTCTCACTTTGTTAATTATTTTAAACAATCTTTTCAGAAATCTCAGTTGGTGTTGGTTAGGTACATAAGTATTGAAAATTGTAAAAGTTCTGTCGTTAAGGGATCCAATGAGGATCAGATATCTGCCTTCTTGATCTGAGATGACTTCTTTCAAGACGAAGGAGACAGTGTTCCTGATTGCAATAAGAACTCCCCCACATTTTTTCTGTGCTGAGGCTTGGTATACATGGGAAAAGTTAGGATGCTGGCATTTTGGAGGGTTTGAGGACAGGAAATGAGTCTCTTGGATGCACAACACGTCCGCATGTAGTTTGTTGGCCTCTCTCCACAGTGATGATCTCTTGGCCGGATGATTCAGGCCATTTGCGTTTATAGAAAGGACATTATGGGCCATGAGAGTCTGGCGAGGATGTGGATAGCATTAAGACCCATACAATGTAGTCACTCACCTTCCTGAGGCTGAACCGGAGAGTGATTATTCAGAGAGGCGTGGAGTTCAGAGTCCTGAGGGGCCACTCATCCCAGGGACAACGGTGGTTATGAGCATCCATAGGCATACAAGAAGAAGAATGAAAAAAGAGCATAAAGGAAATGGCATAACAAACAGGTATCAAACATATAAAACGTAAAAAAGAGGGAACCTTAGCGGACCCGAAGGCAAAATTTCTGCTCAGCATTGTGGGGGGGAAAGGTTTGTGGACATTTGCAGTCCACAGCACTGACTGTGTAGGTTTGAGGTTGTAGGTCGTCAAGCCCGAGATGATTGGGCCGCTTGTTTCTTGGGTGTTTTTTTAAGTGACACTACCTGCCATTCATCTTTGGTGTTTACCTTGGCTGGAGGGTATGGAGCTTCATTTGTGTGGTCCGGGAGTATGTCCCATTTGGTTAAAAGGGCAAGTCCTTCTTCAAGGGAGGAGATTGCGGCGGATTCTCCTTCTCTAGTAATGGTCAGCTTGGAGGGGTAGCCCCATTTGTATATGATATTGTGGTTGCGCAGGGCTTTCGTGATGGGCACGAGTGCTTTCCTTTTTTGCATAGTGAATTGGGAGAGATCCGCCTAAAGCTGAAGGACTGAGTATTTTTCATTTGGGCAGGGTGTCTTACGGAAAGCCATAATGAGTCTCTCTTTCACATGGTAAAAGTGAACTCTCATTAGTACATCGCGAGGGATGTTGTCTGGCAGGTGAGGAGGTTTGGGTAGACGGTGGATTCTGTTGATGACCAGGTCAGAGCGAGGTAGCTCTGGTAAATACTCCTTCATTAAATCAGTGGCGTATTGTAGGAGCTGACCTGGTTGGACAGATTCTGGTAGGCCTCTGATTTTGACATTATTTCTGCGAGATCTGTAATCCAGGTCAGCAACTTTTGCTCTCAGCCAGGCCACCTCGTCAGATTGCTCATTGTGAGAGTCCACAAGCAAGTTGTAGGAGGTAGCATACTCCCCCATTTTTCTTTCCACATGGTCCACTCTCCCACCGAGCTCCTGAATTTCCCCCTTAAAGCTCCTCATGCATTCCATCATGTCAGCGTGTAGTGAGCTGCGTAGGGAGACCAACATGTCTCATAGCGTAGTGTCAGAGATAGGTTGGTCAGAGGTGGGGAATGTGTTTATGGTGTCAGCTAGTTCCCTAGTGTCTTCTAGAGAGTCATGTGGAGTGCTCACCTTGTTCTGGGCGTCATCATCTGAAAGTCGTGGCCTGGATTTCGCTGGACTTCAGGTTGTTGGTTTTGATACTTCTGGTGATCGACGAGTAGAGCCCCCTTGAGAAGTAGGACTAGGTGACTTGGAGATGGAGCCAGATGAAGAGGTGGGAGATCCATTTGTGCCAACCTGTGGAGGATCACTAGAGGCTGGAGAAAAGAAGTCTTTTAGTTTTTTTGGTTGTGCAGATTCCTTCCTTTTGCGAGTCATAGTGCAGGTAGTGTTCAGTGAGTTGGGACAGTTGATTCTCAGGGCAGTGAATTATACAGTGCTGTGGACATGGGTAATTCAGCTAAACATCAGGTTGTAGGGTTGACTTACTAGGCATCAGATAGTCTTAGGTGGCGTGCAGTAGAGCATAGTTTAGTTAGGCCAGTGGTTGAGGCAAAGCAGGGTATATGAGAGGCCAGAGAGAGCGGGCTGCGCTCGGACAGTAGGCCTGGGTGTACCAATATGGCCATTAGTCAAAGCTCCCGCAGGCCTCATAGGCCGCACAGGTTCCCAGGTTTATGTGCAGGGGTTCTCCCAGACAGTTGCTGTAGGGGGGGAGCTGTGATGGGCAGGGAGCAGGGTCTCTGTTAGAGGGGAGCCACCGTAGGTGAGAGGGTGGGTTAGAGTGGCTGAGGCCCTGTAGTCCTGGGTCCTATTTAGGCTTCTGTGCTGGGGTCGGAATGTCCGGGGTCGCCGGGATGGGGCCCCGGAGTTGAGGAAGCAGCTCCCAGTATTGGGGGGGTACCACCCCAGGTCAGTGTCCCCTCTTACCAGGTCCCGAGCTCTGGAGATGGTGCTCCGACCGGTCTGGAGATGAGTCCAAGATGGCGCCGGCTGAAGTGAGCCGCGCCGTCTCTGGGCTAGGTCCGTTTGGGGCCTCGGATCTGCTCGCCACTGGGCTCAAAATGTAGGGCGAAGCACCGGCGATGGAGTTCTGGATGCGTGCGGGTTTTGCCTACTGTTCAGCAGACGGATGCCTTTGGATGGGATCACAGGTGTCTGGAGCTGTGAAAGGCACGTCCGTCCTCACCGACGTCTAGCCACGCCCCCTGGAAATTGACTCTTGAAGGTGTGGGAAAGTTGTCTATAATTGAAATCATGCATGGGGGGTACATTAAAGTCTTCAGAGAGACAAGTTAAAGGATGCAAGGAACCCTGGTCCACTATCTGCCAGATGTTTTTGATCTTGTACTGTATTCCGTCCACACTATTGGGTCTGGTAACATGTTGAAGGGTGGTAGGGAGGGGTTTTTCCAGATGGGTGTGTTAGAGGACACCACGTTGGCAGGGTATTTCTCACTGGTCAGATTAACCTTCCAGGCTCTAATAGTTGTGGACATAGATGGAGTTAGGGGGTAAGGAGCCCTGGGACCTCTAAATATCAGAGCCTGTATAGCTTCTAGGGATCCAATGATGGCCACCTCCAGCATCGTAGAGGGGTTAGTATGGTTAGGGGAGAGCCACCAGGTGTCAGTAACCAGCTGAGTGGCCAGAAAATATATTTGAGAGTCTGGGAGAGTCATTCTCCCCTGGGAGGAAGGTCTCATGAGCATGGACAATTTGTATCTTGGGGGGTGGGGGACCCATAAAAAATCCCAAAATATTTGGTTCAAACAGGTAAAAAAAGATTTAGCAATCCAAGTGGGAGAATGGCGAAAGAGGTACATAAGCTTAGGTAGTACTTTCATTTTGAGAAAATTGACCCTCCCCATCAGAGACAGTGGTAGTGTTTGCCACGTCTTCAGCTGGCACCTAGTATCTTGTATAACAGGTGCTAGATTTAGAGGGGCCAACTCCGAGGCCTGATGAGAAACCCACACTCCCAGCTATTTGAAGCAGTCCACGCACTGAAGTGGGAGATTTGAATATGCGGAGGCTTGAGCCTCTGGATCAATGGAGCAAATAGGGACTTATTCCAGTAAACTAACTCCTGTGATGATGGAATAAAAGTTTAACACCTATAGTGCTCCCTGTAAGGAGGGCCCTGTATCATTCAGGAATGGTCATCTGCAAACAGGTTGTGATTAGTGTTGAGCGAACCCGGACTGTAACATTCGGGTCTGACCGAACTTTCGGGTGTCCGTGGCATGGACCCGGACCCGGACATTTCAAAAATCGTTCGGGTTCGGTCCGGGGTTCTGCTATTTTACTCCACGTGTTGAGAAGCTGCAGGGCTTGGGCTTGCTAAAAACTTTACAGGCCCAGGCCCAGGTACGGTGCCTGTGGGCTTTCAAGCCAGTCTGGGCTTACAATGTCAGGCCCAAGCGAGTTGTGATTAGTGTTGGACAAACGTCTACTGGTAAGGACTTACTATGTCCCGGGAGGAATGTCCCTCGTGATATCCACAATTTGAAAATAAGGTAGTAGTGTCCTCAATCAAATGACCTTATTCAGGGATAAACGAGGTAACTAGGTCTCCGAGTTCGGAGGCGTATAAGTTTAGAGGGTGAAGTCACGCACCTGACGAAGTTTATCGACCCTCACACCCAAAGAGTAGTCCGGAGCCTCAACCGGGGAGATT
>BLSH010033372.1:822564-846549 GCA_018402905.1 Glandirana rugosa | reverse complement strand
AAAATAACAAAATGTTTTTTTCACAACTTGTTTTATATACTGTCACAAGATATACTGCATCATCATATAAGTGAGTGGTGGTGACCATGGACACTGACTGGTGAATTGGTGGCAGTATGTAAAACAAAATGTAAAAAATAATATTTTTCAATGTTTTAACATTTTTATCTTTTTTTTTTTTTTACTTTTTTTTAAATCGTTTTTTTTACATACTGTGACCAGAGAAGTACAGCATTACCATATTGACACTGTACTACTCTGGGGAAGTGACAATGATTTTTTTACACTGTGATTACTTATTACAATGATGATCACTGTAATAAGCAATCATCTTTATGAATGGCATCCATTTGTTTGCCTTTGTGTACTATTGTACTATCCTGCCTCCAGCTAACAAAGGAATATTCTACTCCCCTCATCAGTTCATCCCCCACAGTCCCTACCTTTTGTTTCACCAGCCCCCCCCCCCCCCCTTAGATTGTAAGCTCACATGAGCAGGGCCCTCTAACCCTCTGGTTTTAATTGTACTGTTGCTGTAATGTCTCTCTTTATATTGTAAAGCGCTGCGCAAACTGTTGGCCCTATATAAATCCTGTATAATAATAATAATATTGTGATAGCTATGATTGGCCACAGCTATTACAATGTACAGGTCCTCTGTGATTGGACCCTGTACTATATGATTACTGTGACCAATCACAGAGATCCCAATAGTACACAATGAATGGCAATGCAGAAAAGACATTGTGTACAACTGACATGTGATCGTTGTGATTGGTCACAGTAATCACATAGTACCAGGGCCAGCCTGGTACAATGATCTGTCTTCCGAAGTGGATACAGCCAGTGACAGATCCCCTCACTGCGTAGCACCTAGGGTGCACAAGAGGTGAGTGCCTGGAGGAAGTCATATGACCACCCAGGGTGGCGGTACTTTCTTTCTTCTTTTGCGGGTAGCCCTGTTTGGGGATATTTTTTTACTGACATTGTCACTTTAAAGAAAACTTTAGTATGAGGTTCTGGATGATACCTGTGTTGTAACCATAAGCAGCCTCATAGTAATGCCTGAATCCTACACAATATCCTGAATAGGTATAGGAAAAAATAAGCCCAACTCTTCCCCTATCTCAGTATGCAATCAGAAGAAGACTCAACATTATCACTTGGTAGGGTGCCTAAACCTTTGAAATGATGACTTTAGTCATAGACTTTATTTGCATAGGAACTATGTGGGACTTCAGCGCTGCTGTGAGATACCATCTGGCAACTCTCGGAGCCTCCTGTTTAGCAGTAATCTTAGTTAGAAAGATATTTTAGAACTATGGGTTTCTTTTGAAGTGGATGCTACCAAATGGTGAGGTCATACTATTTATGAAAAAAATAATGTAAAATCACTGTCGCTGAGAACTAGAGCTGGGGGAATAAGATAGCAAAAAGCAGAGGTAACAAATGAGCTGCCAGCTGTCCAGAATTTTTTGGACAGGCCATAGATAACGAGGGCTAATTAAGGCTGTTCATAAAGCAGTCGTTTTTTTTTTCCTGAATTTGTTAGCCAGACATAATGTTTATATCACAACCTAATAAGATGCGTACTATAAAATACAGTATTTTTAGGGGTAGCCAGCCAAATAAAATTTCCATGCTCTCCACAACCTGCATAGGCACTGAAACACACAATAGTTATATGTTATAAGATCATTAGTAATGTGCTGCTTATAAAGGCATGCTGCTAAAACTAATATCATACCGTCATTGCAGCCATTATAATATTTCTATTGCTATATGTATGTGATATTTTTGGGCATTTGTCCATAAACATGAGGCATATGGAGTAGCACTGCGTAAGTTAATGCATAATCTCTGTATGTAGTGTGAGACTCGACACTTTCTGTAAAGAACCTGCATATTCCACAATCCCTGGCTCTCTCAGTTTAGTGTTCTGCAGGTGAGAACTACATAGTAGCTAGTTCTGAAACAGACCCAAAAAGGCAGAGCAGTGAAGGGAAGAGATATGTTTCATCACATTATCACTCCAACATACAGTGCCTTGAAAAAGTATTCATACCCCTTGATGTTTCCACATTTTGTCATGTTACAACAAAAAGCATAAATGTATTTGATTGAGATTTTGATTGATGTATTTGATTGAGATTTTATGTGATAGACCAATACAGAGTGCAACATAATTGTGAAGTGGAAGGAACATGATAAATGGTTTTTCACATTTCTTACAAAAAAATATGTGAAAAGTGTGGCGTGCATTTGTATTCAGCCCCCCTGAGTCAATACTTTGTAGAACCACCTTTTGCTGCCAATACAGCTACAGGTCTTTTTGGGGATTTCTCTGCCAGCTTTGCACATCTAGACATTTTTGCTCATTCTTCTTTGCAAAATAGCTCAAGCTCTGTCAGATTGGATGGAGAGTGTCTGTGAACAGCAATTTTCAAGTCTTGCCACAGATTTTCAATTGGTTTTAGGTCTGGACTTTGACTGGGCCATTTTAACAAATTAATATTCTTTGATCTAAACCATTCCATTGTAGCTCTGGCTGTAGGTTTAGGGTTGTTGTCCTACTGGAAGGTGAATCTCCACCCCAGTCTCAAGTCTTTTGCAGACTCTAACAGGGTTTCTTCTAAGATTGCCCTGTATTTGGCTCCATTCATCTTCCTATCATCTCAGACCAGTTTTCCTGCCCCTGCTGAAGAAAAGCATCCCCACAACATGATGCTGCCACCACCATGTTTCATGGTAGGATGGTGTGTTCAGGGTGATGTGCAGTGTTAGTTTTCCGCCACACATAGCGTTTTGCTTTTAAGCAAAAAAGTTAAGCAAAATCTGACCAGAGCACCTTCTTCCACGTGTTTGCTGTGTCCCAAACATGGCTTCTCACAAACTGAAAATGGGACTTCTTATGGCTTTCTCCTTGTCACTCTTCCATAAAGGCCAAATTTGTGGAGTGCAAGCCTAATAGTTGTCCTGTGGACAGATTATCCCACCTGAGTTGTGGATCTCGGCAGCTCCTCCAGAGTTACCACGGGGCTCTTGGCTGCTTCTCTGATGAATGCTCTCCTTGCCCGGCCTGTCAGCTTAGAGTTGGACAGCCATGTATTGGTACATTTGCAGTTGTGCCATACTCTTTAAATTTTCGGATGATGGATTGAACAGTGCTCCATGAGATGTTCAAAGCTTTGGATATGTTTTTATAACCCAACCCTCCTTCAAACTTCTCCACAACTTTGCACGCCACACTTTTCAGATATTTATTTTGAAAACAATTTATCATTTTCCTTCCACTTCACTATTATTTGCCACTTTATGTTGGTCTATCACATAAAAGCCCAATAAAATACATTTATGTTTTTGGTTGTAACACAAAATGTGGAAAATTTCAAGGGGTATGAATACTTTTTCAAGACACTGTATGTGATGAAACACAGGAAATGGTGAGGCATCGACTGGACACTGTGTGACCCAGAACAAGTAGTTTCCTGTTCCTTAACACCTTAGAGCCAGCACCTGCTGTCCATTTAAGGGCTTTAGAATGCTGGGAGGCAATTCGGGGCAGGGCGGGGCTTATGGTCATGTGATCATCATGATTGGCTGTCATGGCGGTCACATGATCGTAAAGCTCCCAATCGCAAGCAGCGAGCTTTCAGTTAGCCGCCGGTAACTGTGTCGCAGGCGCTCTCAGCACAGCTCTAATAGCGATATTGTACACAAACATTCGGCCACTCATCGCCAAGGCCTGGCCGCCGAGAGGCCGCATATTTGCATGCGTGAATAGATTAAGCAAATAGAGACAGACAAGATAAGTGAATACATGGACACAATGGGATCAATCAGCCATGATACTATAAACTGCAGCCAAAACATATGAGTCCATCATTATAAGGTAAGGCAAACAAAGGACACAGGGAATCAAACTACACCAATGCCTAGTTAAGCAGAAAAACATTTGAAAATGTACAATGCCTTTAACATTCACATCTTTGTGTTGTGGTGCACTGAAATGCATGTGTGTTGTGGTGTACAGACAAGGTGTGTTGAGTAGGCATTCAAAATGCAATCAGCTTTTTAAATATACTTATTAAATATCACTTGTAAATGAGGTGGAGACAGAAATGTCTGTGTGGAAACCTCAACCCTAGTATCTCCAACATAATGTAGTATACAAGGGGACCCACCATCTTCGACTTTGCGATTTTGTGGCTAGCTGACATTTGCAGGTCTGTTATACCTAAAAAAAAGAATTACTGAATATGCTAGTATGGTCAATATAGTTGACTTAAAATGATAAATACCTGTAATTATCTTATAGATACTATATATGTGAAAATAGAATTTATAGTTGAATTACAATATTAAAAAACATGGTAAAATGATAAAATTATTCTGTTTATAGTTGCTCTACTGCTTGTTCTCACAGCAGTTATTCAGCAGGGATGCTGGCTGAATTTATAACATACATAAGTTTGCCTTCTAGTCATGAATACAAATCTATACATGTTGTGATGAATAATAATTAGTGAATAAACATAAGTGTGATTTAGTTTAAAGTAAACAATGTGTGTGTATGTGTTTCAAGAAAAAAAAAGCTCATAAAACCTACAAAATACACATTTTCTTTAAAAAGCCAACGTTCTTGATTTGCTTTAGCCTGACGCAAGTCCATTATCAAAAGGAAACAAGAACTCTTTTCTTTTGTTACCTGTCAAGTCATCCGGTAATTCATTCTGAATGCTCTCTTTTTATTTCACACAACAAATGTAAAAGACAAAAAAAAAATCTTAAGGGAGAGCTAAATATTGTAATGAATTTCAATACACAAGATGTGTGTCTTCATCAAAGACCATCAACCTTTAGAAGAAAGGAGCAGAGGATTAAAAAAAGGGTTTTTAGACAACCTGAAATAGAATTTACTTTGCCTTCCCACAGGAAAACAACAATGGAAGATAAATGTCATTTATTTCCCTATTGTCATTTTATTTTGAATGCAGATAGATCATTAGGGCAAATACCACGATTAGATTATCATATGACTCTGTTTATTGTGACAGAAGAAAAGCCAGAATGTTTATCATTGGGAATTTTTAAACATAGCTTCTGATTTCAATTTTCCCCTCACAAATGTATAATCAAATATTTCACCAAGTGGTCTTTCCTTGGAGGAGAAGGTATTTTCTGTTATTATTGCATGGAGACATGAAATGGTATTGCTATGTGTCAAAAATAAAAAGAAAGAATTGCCTGTCATTATAGATTTATATTATGTTTATGCTGTTTGTTCACCATATATTTTGCAATAGCCACCTAGATTCTCTTAATAATGAATGCCAGTTCTATTTGTATACATTTAAATTACCGGTATGTAATATTTGATCTGATAAAAAGGAGATCTCCAGGCAAATAGCTAATTACACAGTAAAAATAATACACGTTTACTTTTTTACCTTCCAAAGGATTTGTAATTCTGTGAAGTCAGTCTTTTGATTTGCACATCTCAAGTCACAGTAGAGCAGATGACCCCCCGTTAAATTGTGGTTCAGCAATGCAGTCTTCTGCATGACATCATCTCTAACCTGCTCATTGAACAAAATATTGGCATCGTAGCCTCCAGTGAGCAATAGCTGACTCAGTAAGCAGCAATTCTTAATAGCAGACTGATCTTCCTAACCAGCAGAGATGGGCATTATCGCATACATTATCTCACAAAAGTGAGTACACCCCTCACATTTTTGTTAATATTTTATTATATCTTTGACAACACTGAAGAAATGACACTTTGCTACAATGTAAAGTAGTGAGTGTACAGCTTGTATAACAGTGTAAATTTGCTGTCCCCTCAAAATAACTCAACACACAGCCATTAATGTATAAACCACTGGCAACAAAAGTCAGAACACCCGTAAGTGAAAATGTCCAAATTGGGCCCAATTAGCCATTTTCCCTCCCCGGTGTCATGTGACTCATTAGTGCTACAAGGTCTCAGGTGTGAATGGGGTGCAGGTGTGTTAAAGTTGGTGTTATCGCTCTCACTCTCTCATACTGGTCACTGGAAGTTCAACATGGCACTTCATGACAAAGAACTTTCTGAGGATCTGAAAAAAGAATTGTTGTTCTACATAAAGATGGCCTAGGCTATAAGAAGCCAAGACCCTGAAACTCAGATGCAGCATGGTGGCCAAAACCATACAGTGATTTAACAGGAAAGGTTCCTCTCAGAACAGACCTCGCCATGTTCGACCACAGAAGTTAAGTGCACCTGCTCAGCGTCATATCCAAAGGTTGTCTTTGGGAAATAGATGTATGAGTGCTGCCAACATTGCTGCAGAGGTTGAAGGGGTGGGAGGTCAGCCTATCAGCGCTCAGACCATATGCCGCACACTGTATCAAATTGGTCTGCATGGCTGTCATCCCAAAAGGAAATACAGTGAGATTGTTTGTGGGAATTAGAGTTGTACCTTCAATACCATGGGTATGGGCACAGTAACAAGATAACGCATGGCGCAAACACAGGGAATACATTCTGAAAAGTAAGGTTTTTCCTATGTGCCTTTTAAAACACAGACATAATTTCCTACCCAGCTAATCAACTTTACTTTTAACTTTGAGGCTCTTTAAGGGAACATTTATGGTCACAACATACACTTTCATTTTATTTTTATTATTATTATACAGGATTTATATAGCGCCGACAGTTTGCGATTTGCTTTACAATATTAGGGCAGACAGTACAATTACAATACAATTCAATACAGGAGGAATCAGAGGGCCCTGCTCGTTAGAGCTTACAATCTAAGAAGGAGGGTTGAATGATATGAAAGGGCAGTAAACTGCGGGGGATGAGCTGATTGAGAACGTAAGGAGTGTAGTTGCTAGGTGGTGGCAGGATAGGATTCCCTGAAGAGAAAAGTTTTCAGGGATCGCTTGAAGGTGGATAGATTTGGGGACATTCTGACCGATTGGGGTAGGGAGTTCCAGAGGATGGGAGAGGCTCGGGAGAAGTCTTGGAGGTGAGTATGAGAGGAGGTGATGAGGGAGCTGGAGAGCAGGAGGTCTTGGGAGGAGCGAAGAGGACAGTTAGGTTGGTATTTTGAGACTAGGTTGGTGATGTAGCTGGGAGCAGAGTTGTGGATGGCTTTGTAGCTGATTGTTAGTATTTTGAATTTAATTTGTTGGGCGAGTGGCAGCCAATGGAGGGATTGGCAGAGGGGGGTGGCAGACGTTGAACGGTTTGTAAGGTGGATGAGTCTGGCAGCCGCATTCATGATGGACTGGAGAGGGGATAGTCTATTTAAAGGTAGGCCAGTGAGGAGGGAGTTGCAGTAGTCGAGACGAAAGATAACCAGGGAGTGAATCAGGAGCTTTGTGGTTTCATTGGTTAGGAAGGGACGTATTTTCGAGATGTTGCAGAGATTGAGGCGGCAAGCCTTAGAAAGCGATTGGATGTGGGGCCAAAAGGAGAGTTCAGAGTCCAGGATAACACCAAGCACCCTGACATGTGGGGATGGGTGGATGGTTGTGCCATTGCTCTTGACAGAGAAGTCGGGGCAAATGGCACGTGGGGGAGGAAATATTATGAGTTCAGTTTTGGACAAGTTGAGTTTAAGAAAGTGGTGTGACATCCAGGCAGATATGTCTGTTAATAAGCTAGTGATACGTGAGGAGACTGATGGGGTGAGTTGGGGGTGGAGAGGTAGATTTGGGTATCGTCAGCGTAGAAATGATATTGAAAGCTGTGGGAGGCTATCAGCTGACCCAGGGATGAGGTGTATATTAAAAATAAGAGGGGAAAATAATTTATGACATTAGAATTTTAATAATACAGACAATAGTTATTTTTGGCAATCTGAGATTGAAAAATCGACTTTCAAGTTGTGATTGCTGTATGCCACCATCTCATTCCAGAACTACCTGAATTTCCTGAATGCGTTTAAGCTTCTCTGCTCATTACTTTGGTTTACTTTCAAATCCTAAGGACTACAAATCCCATGATACCTTGCTACCTTCAATCAGTGATGATGTGGGGTTTCCTGCACTGACTATGTATCCTTTAACCCCTCCTCTCAGCACATCTGTAGTTCAGAAGGCAGGCTCTGTGAAAGGTGTGACACAGCCGTGTGTATTCATAGGGCATAGTGAATATGTGTTACAGAACTTAAGGCAGTAAATGTGTGGAAATCTTTATAATTTAAGTTTATAATCTTCAATATTATTCAGATCAATAGGAGTAAGCTAAAAATAATTGGAATTCAATGTGCAAATTAATGTATGATTTTAAATTATGTCCATGGATACAGATATAGATATCAAATCCAGTACATAAAGTTATCTGTGAGAATACAAATGTATTTCTAGGATAAAAAAAATGTACATAATATACGTGCAATAAACAACCACATTTTTAATCTCCAATAAGCAATTTCAACAGAAAAAAAAAACAAGATCGACTATAATAGGTCCTGTAAAGTGTGCAAAACTTCTCCTACAACCATCCACCCCCTCAGATTATCATACCTCCTCGTCCCTTCCAATAGCCATTCAGATATCCACTTCCCCCTCTAATGTGTCAGTAGAGTGAACCCAACGGAACCAAACCTTCGTAAATTTTTTGGCATATCCCCGGGTCTCATGTGTAATGCGACAGAGTGTAATATCTGTATAGACCACTTTGATCCACATCCCCAAAGTTGGGTTTTCTACATGTATCCACCTCCTCGCCATAAGCTTGCAGACATACAAGAAGAGAAGTCTACAGAACAATTACGTAGCCACATCCATCTCCTCATCCACAATAACTCCCAGTAAACACAGTAAGAGGTTACATAAAGTGCATTGGCAAAACACCAAATTTGTCAGCAATGAATTCTGTAACCTGAGACCACAAGGGCCTTACTTTGGAGCACTCCTACACCATGTGAAGGAAAGTACCCTCACCCGCCAAGCATTTATGACATAACTCAGAGTCTCGCTCATGTATCCAAAAGAAGCTTACAGGGGTATAATATATCTGATGTAAGCATCATAATTGCATCATCCAATCCGTAGAGGCAGTAACTGTGGTTAGGTATGTATCAAGCACCTCACTCCACATCTCATCTGACAATTCCAGTGCAATTGCATTCCAACGGACCTAGCTCATCCAACCTAATTTGAGATCTGTTGTGAGCACCCCATACTCTTACTGTTACTGAGTGAGCTTAATACAATGCATGATGAGTATCTGCTGCTGAAGTACTGTTAAGCTGGCCATACATGGCTCAAATCTTAGCCAACTGAGCAGAGACCTCACAAGATTCGATAAATGTATGGGCAGGCTGGTTGTACCCAAGTTGACCCATCAATCGACTAAACAGCCTTTCAGAACATTTTATAGTGCATGCAAATACTGCCAGTGGCTATAGCCACTACCAGTAATCAAGGCTCCCCATGCCCTCCATCAGCAGAACATAATAGCACTGCTGAAGTTATTCCCCAATCAACACTGACCGTGAACAACCACTTATGACTGCTAATGTACATTAAATTTTCTGTTCTGTCCTTCTTTAATGAAACTCCAAATTAAAATCACCTTACACCTTACATCTGTATAAGATATTACATTTTAAAGTAAATGTGACCAAGTAAAAAACAAGCTAGCCAACCAAACCATGTTGTCAGATGCTCAATCAGTGCTTATGGGCCTCTTGGCAGTTTGCAGTGACTTCTGAAATACAGAACTGAAGATCTGTAACAAATCCCCTAAAAAAATTGGCCTCTTGGAAGCTTGCAAAAATAGTGGCAGCAACACCCGTATGCTGCTGTTACCTATCTATTCTAAGCCACTGATGATGATGCTAACTTCCCTTCTGTCCTGGCCTGTTATGTTTTGTAGCTAGAGTGCTCGAATTATCTGCAGATTTTTGTATCCATTATCCTTCTTTGACATTTAAAGCCCAACTCCAGGCAATAACGAAATGTAAAGTGATTGTAAATGATCACCTTGCAAAACAACCCATTCTGGGGAGGAGCTGGGGAAGGAGAAGCACAGCACACTGATCTTCCCAGTAAGAGGCTATGCAGGGGAGATGTCTCAAAAGAAGTCTGATCATTGGAGGAGAGTAGACTGAGTTCCCAGCACAGCTAGAGAACTGACCACAGTGTGTTCTCCTGCTTAGTGTGGACAGTTTTTAATAGGAAAGCAGATTGACTAGCAGGATCACCAGGGATTTTACACAAAGGAAGCACTACAAAGAGAACAGGGTCATTTTTCATACAAGTACATGGCACAGCAGGCACAAAACAGGAATATGAAATGTTGGTTGTACATACTCTTTAAATTAAATTATCTTCAGACTTGATTCCATCCTGCAGTATAATGGATCAAAGTCACAGTTTAATCTATGAGTCAAGCTAATTTTCTACCCTGGGGACCAGATATTTCCTGGGTTGTTATTTTCTTGGATGCTGGTCCCCTCACTGCCCCCATGAGTTCTCCTGCCTCTAAAGCCTACAAGAGAGGATCCAGGTGCCAGAAGTGTCACCTCCACCAGTAGGAGGTGTCTACATCATGTAGGCAGTGATGTGGACACCCAAGGAAGGACTATAGGAAGTAAACTAAAGAAGAGAGAAGGATCATCATATGACTATGACTTCAGGCAAGTAAATTGGCCATTTTGATTTTTTTTTCATAGCAGCAGTTAATTAGACAGGAGTGGGATGGATTTGCTTATGTCCTGGAGTTGGGCTTTAAGTTAAGGGATTTCCTGTTTTTCATACCACAGAAATGCATACGTTTCTATAGCCAGGAGTGAATCCAAATACATACAAAGGCTTTGCAGCCATAACATTAAAGCGTTTGTTACTCCAACACTTCATATTCCTGATATGTGTCTGCTGTACCATGTACTTGTATGAGAAAGCAGTGGCGGTCCATCCATAGGAGATGCAAAAAAAGGTCCTTTAAGTGCACTGTGTTCGGGCCAGGTGCTGGACACAGTGCACTATGGGAAGCGTGACGCCAATGCAATCAGGTGATTGCAGGCAAGGCGCATCATTGGCCTGGTTTTGTCCTGAATTGTGGCGCAAAGCAGTGCGCCATAACACTCCTAATAGTGTCATTCTTCTTGATGACTTAGTTTTGATTGGCACCGCTGTAGGACATGGGCGGTGCTATCCCTCAGAGCCACAACATAACTTCCAGTTTCTCTGTGCCAGTGGGAAACCGGAAGTGACGCGGTAGCTCCATGGATGGAACGCACGGCCCGGGGGGGGCACTTTCTTTCATCTCTCGTCCAGATAGGTAGGTTCTGAGATAGTGCTGGGCTGTATACCATATCTGTAATGCTGGGCTGTATACTGTATCTGTGATGCTGGGCAGTATACCGTATCTGTGATGCTGAGCTGTATACCATATCTGTGATGCTGGGCTGTATACCATATCTGTGATGCTGGGTTTTATACCATATCTGTGATGCTGGGCTATATACCATATCCGTAATGCTGGGTTGTATACCGTATTTGTGATGCTGGACTGTATACTGTATCTGTGATGCTGGGCTTCATACCGTATCTGTGATGCTGGGCTGAATACCATATCTGTGATTCTGGGCTGTAAACCATATCTGTGATGCTGAGCTGTATACCCTATCTGTGATGCTGGGCTGTATACCCTATCTGTGATGCTGGGCCGTATACTATACTCTGACACTATGGGTGGAATACAGGGAACGAAGTGGGTGGATTCTATAAGGGGTGGGCTTATGAGAATTGGGAGGGATCAAATAGGAAGGGGGTCTGATTCCCCCCCATCCTAAAACTTCACCAGCCGCCACAGTGAGAAAGTCTCCTATTCTGTTTGTATTGCTTCCTTTGTGTAAATTCCCTGCTGTTCCTGCCAGTCCCTCTGCTTTCCTAATAAAAAACTGACCACATCAAGCAGGAGAACACACCGTGATTCACTGGTCATTCACTGGAAAGCTCAGTGCTGCTGCTTCTACTCCCCCAAGCTCTTATGCAGCTGAGAACAGAGATTATGTGATCACTTATAAAAAATGGAAAAAAGTATTTATAATTTTTTTTTATAGCTATACAAAAAATGTTTTGCCTTTCATTTCTATTTTAAATTGTTGTTTTACAAGGTGATAGTTTACAATAACTCTTCATCCAGCTAAACAGGAACCACAAAGGGATACTGCCTTTCAAAACAGACCTTCTTCACAGCTTTTGTGATAGTTCAAGTCTTTTCAATTGGTATAAATTTATATTTGGTCTGTTTTAAAGTATTACCAAAAAATATAAATATATAGAATTAAATACATTTGAACTATTTAGCAGCAATACAGTAAAACAGCAATTTTCCCCGTCTTTCTGAATTAACTCGGTTTTTGCATGAATAGCTCCAAACCTGTGGTCTGATCTTCAGCTAAGGCAAAAAATAGGCAACTGCAATTTGCTTAAAATAATGACAAACAAAACTATTGTGATTTTTCAGATCTTTATTAAACACATTATTTACATTTTCATCAACCATGTGGAATAAAGTATTCCAACACATTCTTTTGTAGCTGATAGAACCTCAAGCAATGCTGCTAATCACAATTTCCATTTTGGAAAGAGTTTTAGACCATTGCGCTATGCAAGTTGTTTCACTTCATTTCTTTCTTGCATTAATTGCTCCCTTACAATCAAGCCACAGCATATCATTTGGATTGAGGTCTGGACTTTAAACTGGCCAATTTCTTCTGTTTGAGGGCCCATATAGAATTGAGGAAAAAGGTTAAGTGGTATAGCCACCAAAAGAACTCGTGTTGGGCCACACGGTCACTGATACAAAAATATTTTATTGGTAACAATTAGCACAAATCAAAGTACAAAATATAGAAGTCAAAAAAGAAAAGGCACCACCACAAAATAGCAAAATATAAAACGACAACGTTGTCGTTTTATACCGTTTTATATTTTGCTATTTTGTGGTGGTGCCTTTTCTTTTTTGACTTCTATATTTTGTACTTTGATTTGTGCTAATTGTTACCAATAAAATATTTTTGTATCAGTGACCGTGTGGCCCAACACGAGTTCTTTTGGTGGCTATACCACTTAACCTTTTTTCTATGATTTATCACTCTGGGGCCTGCATCTTACCTGAGATGAGTGGTCATATATCCTACTAAATTGTAGGTATATTCTCTAATATATATCACACCTCTACGGGGGACCCTTTTATCATCCTCTTTTTTGCATATCCATATAGAATTGAACACTACATGCATTGTTGCATTACAGTGCCATTCACTTTACATTGCATGCCGACGTACACATGCATTGCAGCAAGCCACAACACATGGCAACATACCATAATGTGTTGCATTGCATTACCAAGTTTGTGACACATCTGATTTTTGAGACACTTTGGTACATTAACAGCCCGTTGACTGAAGGTCATTCAATTGGAGCAATGCAGCATTACTGGATCGATTTGTCTACAGGGGGCAGTGCAGGAGATCTGGGAAGTATAACAACTGGGTCTGCTCTTTTTAAAAGAGATGGGGGGGCTGAGTGGTTTATTTTTTTGCCCAAGCTGAACATTGGTTTTATCTTCTCTTGAAAAACAAATGATTTGTTTCCCTTTATTGCTCTGTGAAATCAGCTGTAATTGGCTTATAGTATTTAAAGTGATTTTAACCACTTCCTAACCAGGCCAATTCTGACATCTCACATACAAGTTAAAATCTGCATCTTTTTGCTAGGAAACTACTTACAACCCGCAAACATCATATATTTTTAGAAAGCAGAGACTCTGGTGATTAAATGGTGGGTGTAGCATTTTTTTGTGTCACATGATATTTATGCAGCCATTTTTAAAATAACATTTTCAGGAAAAAATATACTTTAATGAATTTTAGTGCACAAAGACATAATATATTGTCCAATTGTTCAGTAAAATATAAAATATGATGTTATGCTGAGTACATAGATACCTAATATGTCACATTTAAAACTGTGCATGCCTGTGGAATAGTGACAAACTATGGTGCATTAAATTATCCCTAGATTATGCTTTAAAAGCCTTTGCAGGCTACCAGTTTAAAGTTAAACAGGAGGTCTAAGGCTAGAATTATTGCACTCACTCTGACGTTGGTGCTGATAATTCACATGTGTGAGTATGCATTCATATTTGCGAATGAGCATGGGGGGGACAAAGAAATGTATTTTATTTACATCTTTTTTAACTGTCCCTTTATTTTTTATCATCAACTTTATTGCTATCACAAGGGATGAACAACAGGGCTCACACGTCCTGTAGAAGTTAACGGGTGGCTGGGGTGCCACTAAGATCACTTCTACACTAAAGCCCTTTGCAGGGTGAACATTTTCATACTGTGGCTGAAGCTGCAGCCATGATCCTCTGTAAACACTTCAACCTGAGTTCGTACAGGTATGTCCTAAGGGCGTGAAGTGGCTAAAGTGTGGTATTCAGCTTCTTTTAAAGACATACACCTAACAATCAAGCCACACCCCCACGTAGCAGCATACAATGAAGGATCCGCCACATACTGATAAGTCATCAGCTCTGCATTTTTCATAAAGAATATAAAGGAATGACGCTACTTGCATACAACAAACAACCGTTTGGGTATCCGTGACATTTCCGGCCAGTGGAACACACGCTGACTCAGCTGAGCGGCGATTCCTTATTCCAGAAAGGCTGTCTGTGTTGGTACCTACCTAAAACACAGTCACATGTAAGTGCATTACTTGTGTTTTTTTCTATTATTACTAATAAAATGACTATACTATATTACGCCATATATCTCTTTGCTGTTCATGTATTGCCTATGGATTGGAAGAATCCCTGACATATGTGGGATTAAATGACTCAGTAGCTGTGGGAGAGTGTTGAAGGGAGACATCTCTGGAGTAGATTCAAAAAGCGAGTGAGTCCTTCTATGACCATTTGGAGTTG
Organism: Glandirana rugosa; assembly: GCA_018402905.1. Taxonomy (NCBI): domain Eukaryota; kingdom Metazoa; phylum Chordata; class Amphibia; order Anura; family Ranidae; genus Glandirana; species Glandirana rugosa. The sequence goes on along the minus strand of BLSH010033372.1, from coordinate 831,605 downwards.
GTGAGTGAGAAATTTTCCCCTAGCGGTGGTGGAGCACAACTTAGGTGAATTCATGAGAGCGCGTTATCTCTTATCTCAGGCAAGGTGATTGGAAGACAGTTGGAGGACTCAATCTATGAACTTATGTTACGAGTTTTTGATTTTTCACATATATATATCAGTGACGGCTGGTGCTCAATAATTCCGAGCGGGGCAGCAAACCAACAGGAGATGGACATGAATGCGAGGAACACCAATGTCAACCCCCTGGACAGACGGACAGCCTCCTTACCTTAGGAGGCAGATGTCCTGCCTGAGATGACTCCGATCTCCCCTCCTCCTCCCTCCCCTGTCAGAGCTGGGGAGTGCTGGATGGCTGAGCCGCTGCGGGTGAGCTATCCCTGGAGTCACAGTGGTGGCTGGTGGGTCGGTTGGTCCGGCTTCCCATGCATCTCCTCCCTCCTTCTCCTCCCCCTCCTCCCTCCTCCTCCTAGGCCAATAGGATCGCTTTTCACTTGCCAGATCGCTCTCATCGTCTTTCTGCTTCTTATTGTCATCGGGGCTTGCTTGGCACTGCTGGCTGTCTTCTTTGCTTCTGAGCTGCTAAGGAAATTTTAGCCTGTACACATCACAGAAAGTGTTTGATGTAAGCAATTGTCATGATACCACATGCAATCCATTCAGAGAGAGCCAGGCTATGGGTGGCAAGTGAAAATGCTACATCTGGTAGCAGGTGATGGTGGCAAATGACATACTACATCTGATGACAGTTGATAGTGGCAAGTGACAAGCCACAAGTAATGTGGCAAGTGACAAGCTACATCTGATCGCAGGTGACAGTGGCAAGTGACAAGCTACATTTGGTGACAGGTGATGGTGACAAGTGACAAGCTACATCTGGTGACAGGTGACTGTGACAATTAATGTGGCAAGTGAAATGCTACATCTGGTGACAGGTAACGGTGGCAAGTGAAAAGCTACATCTGGTGACAGGTGAAGGTGGCAAGTGATGTGACAAGTGACATGCTACATCTGGTGACAGGTTGACAGTGGCAAGTAACAAGCTACATATGTTGGCAGGTGATGGTGGCAAGTGACATGCTACATCTGGTGACAGGTGATGGTGACAAGTAATGTGGCAAGTGACATGCTACATCTGATGACAGGTGATGGTGGCAAGTGAAAAGCTACATCTAGTGACAGGTGACACTGGCAAGTGAAAAGCTACATCTGGTGACAGGTGACGGTGGCAAGTAATGTGGCAAGTGAAAAGCTACATCTGGTGACAGGTGAAGGTGGCAAGTCACATGCTATATCTGGTGGCAGGTGATGGTGGCAAGCGACAAGCTACATCTGTTGGCAGGTGACGGTGGCAAATGACAAGCTACATCTGGTGGTAGGTGACAGTGGCAAGTGACATGCTGCATCTGGTGGCAGGTGATGGTGGCAAGTGACACGCTACATTTGGTGGCAGGCGACAGTGGAAAATGACCAGCTGCATCTGGTGGCAGGCAATGGTGGCACGCTGCATCTGGTGGCAGGCAATGGAGGCAAGTGGCAGGCTGCATCTGGCAGCTAGCAGCAGTGCCAAGTGACACTCTGCTTCTGGTGACAGGCAGCGGTGACAGGCTACATCTGGTGGCAAGTGATGGTGCCAAGTGACAAGCTGCATCTGGTGGCAGGCGATAGTGTCATGTGACATGCTACATCCGGTGGCAGGAGACAGTGCCAAGTGACAAGCTGCATCTGGTGGCAGGCGACCGTAGCAAGTGACATGCTGCATCTGGTGGCAGGCGATAGTGCCATGTGACAAGCTGCATCTGGTGGCAGGAGATGGTGCCAAATGACAATCTGCATCTGGTGGCAGGCGACAGTAGCAAGTGACATGCTGCATTTGGTGGTAGGTGACAGTGTCAAGTAACACGTTGCATCTGGTGGCAGGCAATGGTGGCAAGTGACAAGTTGCATCTGGGTGGCAGGCGATGGTGGCAAGTGATGCACTGCATCTGATGGCAGGGGATGGTGGCAAGGGACAAGCGGCATCTGGTGGCAGGCAACAGTGGCAAGTGACAAGCTACATTTAGTGGCAGGCGATGGTGACACGCTGCATCTGGTGGCAAGTGACAAGCTCAAGGTTCCCACTGATTCTGCATTATGGTGAGTTGAACTATTTCATTCTATATTACAATGTAGTAATAAAAATAATGTGATTCAATCATCCTGACATCATATCTAGCATGGAGTTCAGATGATTTAAGTTTAAATGCTAACATGTCCTTTGGAAGGATTATTTCAGGTTCCTTGATCAGTGTTAGAAGTGTTAAAGGAGCCGATGGGAGCTGCAGACTTTTATTGCATTCAAGTTCTTTATTTCATGTTTCCAAATACCTACATTGCTAAGTAGTAGAGCTGTGATTAGTTAAAGTGATTATAAAGTTTTTTTTTAGCCACTTCAGCCCCGGAAGGATTTCCCACCATAGGATCAGAGCACTTTTTGCGATTCGGCACTGCTTCGTTTAACTGCCAATTGTGCACTCATGCGACTTTGTACCAAAACAAAATTTGCATCCTTTTTTTTCCCCACAAATAGAGCTTTCTTTTGGTGGTATTTGATCCCCTCTGTGTCATTTCTGATAACCGCTATAAACAAAAAAAGAGTGACAATTTTGCAAAAAAAAAAAAAAACAATATTTCTTACTTTTTGCTAAAATACATATCCATAAAAATATATAAAAAAACTAATTTATTCATCGGTTTTGGCCGATTTATATTGTTCCTCATATTTTTGGTAGAAAAAAAAAAATCACAATCGGTGTTTATTGATTGGTTTACACAAAAGTTGCCGCCTTTACAAACCATAAGAATTCATTTCTGGCGTTTTTACAATTTGTTTTACAGGGATCAGTAGATCTCTGACATGCCGCCTGTCAGAATGGGGAACCACTGCGTTTAGATCGGTGGTTCCCCGTTCTGCTCTGCCAAAGGCATTCGCGGGGCGATGGCGGACATCGAGTCCTCCCGACCCTCTACCCCGCTCAGTGTTGTGACCGCGAGCGCCGACTATAAGCGGTGATTTGCGGGACAGAGCCACATTGTCGCCGCTTATAGTCGTTACGCGGTCGGCAAGTGGTTAAATAACAAACATGTTATACTTACCTGCTCTGTGCAAGGGTTTGGCACAGAGCGACCCCGATCCTCCTTTTCTGGGGTCCCTCTGGGGCGCTCCTGGCTCCTTCTGTTCATCGGGTGCCCCCCACGGAGATCAGCTTTCCCTCCGGGCCCCCGTGTAGATGTGCTCACAAGTTCATTGACGCAGACAGAAGGACTTGGACCCACACCTGGCCCCCATGTCACTAGATTTGATTGACAGAAGTGGGAGCCAATGGCTCCTGCTGTTATCAATCTATCCAGTAAGGACAGAGAAAGTGGCTGGAGCCGCTGGGCTCGTGTACATTGCTGCAACGCTCAGGCTCAGGTTCAGAGGGGACACTGGGGGAAGCTGCAGCGCAAAAGGTTTTTCAACTCAATGCATAGAATGTAAGAAGGTGAAAGACCATGAGACTTTACAATCCCTTTGATGCTGGTAAAATTCAGGATGTGGTTGGCATGCTTGCAATTTTAAGCTTACTGAATCAACTGTAAACTCAAAAGTTTAGAATTACTGGGAATAAGCTGTTGAGCATTATCCTCAGGTGTTGTGCCATTGACTTGTTGCCATAGAAACATTTGTAAAAGAGAGGCGTTAGTAAGATGACCACACCCATGTGGGGGGGGCGCCAGGAATATTTCTGCACCCATGCGTCTGTGACCCTAGGATCGGCCCTGCATAAAACCAAGGTCTAAGGTTGCTTTCCTTCCCTCTTCCAGTCTGAATGCCACTGTGCAAGGGATGACAGGAGGCTGATATCAAGACAGATTCAGGTACCTATGCTAGTTGTATGTAAAATGCATTTACATATTTCTATAAAAAATCCAAAACTGCATTAAATTGTGTTTTTTTTCCCATAATAATTGTGTTTTTAATATCTGCCTGGAGACCAGTTTTAACAAGGTTGCAGAAAAAAAAACTGAACTTCAAACAAGTGAGTTGTTAACTCACAGGCAAGACAAATCCAAGATAGCTAGAGATCAGCATGCCAAACACAAACTAGCAAAATGCTTCAGAAAACCCCTGGATCAAAGAAAGGGAATAAACACCCAGGAGATCCCAGGAGATATAAGATCAGACTCGAGTAAAGAGAGGCAGACAACCAGAACAAGAATACTAGTGAACACAAACTTAATAAATGGATACAGGCTACCTTAGGATACGCAGGTCACCAAGTCCAGGACCCCCCCCCCTACAAATTCACCCTTTTTGTAAAAAAAAAGAAGTAAAACCCCCATCATACATCCATGTGAATAAAGCATTCCCCAATATGCAGAAAAATGCATTACAGTGAACATAAATACCTTATTGATGTTCAACAAGACTAAACACTGCAACTAGTGTCATAATAGACTCGCTCAATATACATCTTAGGATTGCTTTACTAAAGCAAAATAGGCTCTTCACTTTGCAAGGGAATTTGCAGTTTGCAAGAGAACTCGCTCCAGAGCTTAGTGAATGTTGTGAAGTTTCATTTTGCAAAGATTACCTAATTACATATATGGGAAAAAAAACAGCATTTTTGCTAGCACATGATTGGATGATAGGAGTTAGCAGAACCTTACCACATCCACTAAGCTCTGGGGCAAATTCGTTAGCAAAATCCAGTTTCCCTTGCAAAGTGATCAGCCTATTGTTAAAGCGATTTTTACCTAACACACTCATACGCTTACTGATAAATAAAATAAGTGATTTATACCTTTTGTGGATACTAGAAGCAACCAGTGCTGTTGCAGTTATTACGAATAAAATCAATAATCAATGACACCTTTGCTAAAGAAAAATAAAGATCTAATTTATTTTTACAGAAAAGAAGCTAGTCACTAATTAAACATAACCAAATCAGGGGTAAACATTACAATTTTAAAAGCATCAAAATGATTGCTAAATACAACGTGAGGATTACCAAAATGAAAATAGTTGATCCATGTAAAAAAACAGGTTACTACACAAAGGAAGGAAATAGGAAAAGGAAAGAGCGGGAAAAATGGAGATATGGATACAGGGAATCTTACGTGACCATCTTAGGGACGCCAGCCAGACAGAGAGGAAGTAATAATCTTCTCCTGCTCCTCTTTCTCAGTGGAACAATTTCCACTTTGTAAAGACCGTCAGGTGGGGGTAGTATCCAAGTTTGCTATGAGTCGCATGGAGTGGTGGATGACTCAGTTCCGTGGTTGTCAAAACCCAACTTGCATTATTCTCATCCCTGAGTGCAGGCACTGAACATTGTGCATATACCTCAGTCAATTTGGGTACTATCCTATCAGACTCTACTGTGTTATACCCTAGAGTCCAACTTGTTCTGATGGTTTGAGTCTGGACAACCTCAGATGATTGTTACTGGTGGGTGCTGGAGAAAGGAAGGGGTTGGGCTATGCCAATTGAAAAAGGGCAGAATCATGTGACAGCAATGCTGGCACAGGGAGGGGCCATGTCTAATGGATGCCAAGGTAGTGTCCCAACTGGTCCTAAACAAAGTTAAAAATACTTGAGACCAGGGTACTATCACATGTCTAGTGATGCACTGTATTCAGCATCAGGTTAACATGTACTTAGTGCAGTACACTACCTAGGGGAGTCTATTATGCATCTTCCCGTGTCCTTGGCATGGATACAGCAGGAACACCGGTGAGTACCCCTACTACCCCTAAGAGCTTTATAATTAACCGGACACCCCCTTACACGTACTGAAACTTCTGTTGTGATTGGGGGAGGAGTTAAGAGTTGGGTAGTTTAACTTTGGGCAACAGGATTTAAATAGTGCCCACAGTTTGTGCGGGGCATGAATAGAAGGGCCCTGCTCCAGAAGTTCATAATCAGGGGGAGGGGCTGTACAAAATTAATAGCTGCAGGGAATTACCTGATGGAGCTGGTTGAGGTAAAGTTTTTAGGTGGAGGCGGAGTAGGCTTCCCTGAATAAATGGGTTTTCAGGGATCACCTAGTGGTGGAAAGGGTAGGGCCTGGCAGGAAATACTGGGGTAAGGAGTTCCAGAGGCTCGGGAGTAGTCCTCATGTGGAGCATGGGAGGAGGTAACAAGAAAGCTGGGAAGCAGGATGTCTTAAAGTGGTGGTATACTCTCCTATCATTTGCAGCTAAGGAAGCTGACATCTTAGCTTCTATTTAATCTGCAACTGCCATGATGCTGCACATGTGATCCATTATGACACCACCCATTGGATGGTTTGCCAGTTTGGTTGAGAGCACAATTAAGGAGACAGCTAGCATTTCCGGCATGCCGGGAATATCAACTCTTTTTTGACACTATCAAATCGATGGGTAGACAACCACTTTAAGTGGGGTGGAGTGGATGAGTTGGGTGATATCTTAAGATCAAACTAGATTAATCCAAATATCTCAGGCTCAGGTTTCTTAATGAGAAAAGGGTATTCAGGTACCGCCCTAGGGCCACAGCTTTAGTAAACTCCACCCTGTTGCTGTCCTGATGTAACGATTAAGATACAGATGTAGAGTAGCGTGTGCATTTAAGATAGGACCCTAGAACTATTATTTTTTTGTTTTTTGTTGTTTTTGGGACAAGCCTCTCAATTGTAATCATAAAGTGCAGTCAGGTCTACCTAAATTCTAAAAGTTTTTAATCATTTTTTTTTCCTCTCTCCTTTTTAAGATCTGTGTACCTGACCTGCAAATGTACTGTTTGAACACTAATGTGGGAGAGGAGTTATCTACTTTTATTTATTTTTATTTTTATATATTTTTTTTTTTTTTTACTTTTTTGCTAAGTTGTTGCTGCAACAGCTGCACGGTTTGTTTTTAGGAATACAGATTCAATGCTCTTTGACATATAAACGGGCTTGGTTGAAGCAGCATTAAACCTGTATGGTTTTTTAATTTTTATTTATTTTTTTCCCCTTCTATCGCATTATCATTTTTACTGTTCTTGGTCATTTTCATTACTTACCTATATTTCTTTCCTTTTCTTTGTTTACTATTATGTGCACCTAGGTTGTTCTTTTGTTTTCTATTTTAGATGTGCTTAGATAATGTAACCAACACATCAGCCCTATCAGTTTTTAGCAAATGATAAGGTTTTGGTGTTCCTGCCCGACTCAGCCTCGAGTCAAATGGGGACCCACAGCCTTATAATGGTTTTCTGAAACTTAGCACTACCATACTTCACAACCATTTAAACCAAAGTATCCCTGGACATCCAGGTCTTAGGTCTTATTGTAATTATACATCCTCCAGTCTGCCTACTGCTTTAACCTGAGCCCTGTGGGCAAGTGTGGTCAACCCAGGGAACTGGCACTGGCATGCAGTGTTGACTATCCCCACCTTCAGGGGCTCTAGTAGATATTGGTCGTCTCTCAGACTCTGTACCCTGTGGGGATCCCACTTTACCCATCTACAGTTTTATTAATGGCCAAAAAAGCTGCTCCTGTCGGGAATTCCTCCAGTAACTGTACACTGACACTCCTTTTTTCTTTTTGTATTCATGCATTGCTGTCGGGAGGCCCACCCTACCACTACCTGAAGAAGATACTGCAACTAACCAAGCCATATCTTGAGACATAGGTGCAACGACTAGACTCTCCTGAACTTTCCATCACCATGCTGAAAAGTGCCGTCTCGCGGTCCGATCCAATCTTTGCAATTATTACACAGCTTACCTAAAGCTACAGGACTATATATGCCAGGATCCCGCCATCGATGTTGGAGTTCCACTCTTCCAAGGCAGAAGAGAGAAACATCGCAGCATAGGCACTCATGGTCCCAATGTGAAGTCTCAAAGGCACCAAGTTTCTTTGCAGTCTCAAGTCTACCTTGATGTGTACCGTCGTGCTCAAAATAAGAAGAGGAGGCTGCAGTGGTGGTGGCTGGGTGGTTGGGCCTTCCGGGCAGTTGTGGGTGGGTGCAAAATCATTGAGGGAGGGACATAAGTTCATTAATGAACTTCAGGGGGAACTGATGTGGAAATATTTTGATATTTTGGTGAAGTGATGTACATTCTGGTCAGATCCTTATTAGGACGATGGAAATCCATATTTGCTTCACGGTGCTCCAAGATACCCCTTGTTTGGTGTCTTTCAGTTCAGAATTTGTCCCGAAGATAGAGAGTTCTGAATATACCATGCCCAGTGAAATCTATATATTTTATAGGAAACTTCTGTACTTTATGTATTTCATGATTGTTTTTTATGACAAATGGGCCTGGTTTGCAGGTTACAAGACGGTTCACCATTACAAAAGGATTTCCTGGTGCCTTCAAAACTCATGCATAATAATGAGGGTGGTGTTCATCTTCAATACAGTTTGTTGTCTTCTTATTAACATAGTAAAGAAGTTACCTATTGTCTTTGAGAGAGGCCCTCAGACATCCTGTCTCCAACTGAGGCAGATTCTTAACATGTTAATTTGGAAACTGTTAGTGGTTTTAATACCTGGCCTCTTGTGCTGAGTTTAAAAACCAACAAGCCTCAAATCCAGCCAATTAGGTCTCACTACCACTCTAGACCAATGGGAAGGCGCTAGAGGGGGGAATGGAGTTATGGGTGGGATTAATGCAACTCCAGCCAATCAGGGAAGGCCTCTACCTGGATGGGTGGGCAATTAGGGTGGGTATTGAGGTAAGGGGGGAGATCGCGGAAGGGTAACCAGATCTCACCATCACTCTGGATTAACCGACCTAAACTCCGAACAACCAAAAATTTGAGTCGTGTTCTCCGGTCCATAATTTTGGTGATTGTCAAAGGTTTAATTGTACAATTCTTAGACGGAGTCAACCTCTGTCCTACAGACTCCCGGAGAGAGTTTCTGTTATCCATTGAAGAAATGATACAATTATTCTTCTGTTGTTTGACATAACTTCTACTTGTGGTGGGAGTAATAATACGTACTCAAAACTTCCGTGGTCCTTTAGGAAAACATTACCACTTGGCAGAACATTGGAC
>BLSH010033372.1:798585-822554 GCA_018402905.1 Glandirana rugosa | reverse complement strand
TGGTTGAAGCAGCATTAAACCTGTATGGTTTTTTAATTTTTATTTATTTTTTTCCCCTTCTATCGCATTATCATTTTTACTGTTCTTGGTCATTTTCATTACTTACCTATATTTCTTTCCTTTTCTTTGTTTACTATTATGTGCACCTAGGTTGTTCTTTTGTTTTCTATTTTAGATGTGCTTAGATAATGTAACCAACATATCAGCCCTATCAGTTTTTAGCAAATTATAAGGTTTTGGTGTTCCTGCCCGACTCAGCTTCGAGTCAAATGGGGACTCACAGCCTTATAATGGTTTTCTGAAACTTAGCACTACCATACTTCACAACCATTTAAACCAAAGTATCTCTGGACATCCAGGTCTTAGGTCTTATTGTAATTATACATCCCCCAGTCTGTCTACTGCTTTAACCTCAGCCCTGTGGGCAAGTGTGGTCAACCCAGGGAACTGGCACTGGCATGCAGTGTCAACTATCCCCACCTTCAGGGGTTCTAGTAGATATTGGCCGTCTCTCAGACTCTGTACCCTGTGGGGATCCCACTTTACCCATCTACAGTTTTATTAATGACCAAAGAGCTGCTCCTGTCGGGAATTCCTCCAGTAACTGTACACTGACACTCCTTTTTTTCTTTTTGTATTCATGCATTGCTGTCCGGAGGCCCACCCTACCACTACCTGAAGAAGATACTGCAACTAACCAAGCCATATCTTGAGACAAAGGTGCAACGACTAGACTCTCCTGAACTTTCCTTCACCATGCTGAAAAGTGCCGTCTCGGGGTCCGATCCACTCTTTGCAATTAATACACAGCTTACCTAAAGCTACAGGACTATATATGCCAGGATCCCGCCATCGATGTTGGAGTTCCACTCTTCCAAGGCAGAAGAGAGGGTAAACATCGCAGCATAGGCACTCATGGTCCCAATGTGAAGTCTCAAAGGCACCAAGTTTGCTTTGCAGTCTCAAGTCTACCTTGATGTGTACCGTCGTGCTCAAAATAAGAAGAGGAGGCTGCAGTGGTGGTGGCTGGGTGGTTGGGCCTTCCGGGCAGTTGTGGGTGGGTGCAAAATCATTGAGGGAGGGACATAAGTTCATTAATGAACTTCAGGGGGAACTGATGTGGAAATATTTTGATATTTTGTTGAAGTGATGTACATTCTGGTCAGATCCTTATTAGGACGATGGAAATCCATATTTGTATCACGGTGCTCCAAGATACCCCTTGTTTGGTGTCTTTCAGTTCAGAATTTATCCCCGAAGATAGAGAGTTCTGTATATACCATACCCAGTGAAATCTATATATTTTATAGGAAACATCTGTACTTTATGTATTTCATGTCGGTGTTTTTATGAAAAATAGGCCTAGTTTGTGGTTTACAAGACTCATGCATAATAATGAGGGTGGTCTTTGCCTTCAATACAATTTGTTGTCTTCTTATTAACATAGTAACGAAGTTACCTATTGTCTTTGAGAGAGACCCTCAGACATCCTGTCTCCAACTGAGGCAGATTCTTAACATGTTAATTTGAAAACTGTTGGTGGTTTTAATACCTGGCCTCTTGTGCTGAGTTTAAAAACCAACAAGCCTCAAATCCAGCCAATTAGGGCTCACTACCACTCTAGACCAATGGGAAGGCGCTAGAGGGGGGAATGGAGTTATGGGTGGGATTAATGCAACTCCAGCCAATCAGGGAAGGCCTCTACCTGGATGGGTGGGCGTGGGCAGAGAGGGCATAAAAGAGCAGGAGAAGATTATTACTTCCTCTCTGTCTGGCTGGCGTCCCTAAGATGGTCACGTAAGATTCCCTGTATCCATATCTCCATTTTTCCCGCTCTTTCCTTTTCCTATTTCCTTCCTTTGTGTAGTAACCTGTTTTTTACATGGATCAACAATTTTCATTTTGGTAATCCTCACGTTGTATTTAGCAATCATTTTGATGCTTTTAAAATTGTAATGTTTACCCCTGATTTGGTTATGTTTAATTAGTGACTAGCTTCTTTTCTGTAAAAATAAATTAGATCTTTATTTTTCTTTAGCAAAGGTGTCATTGATTATTGATTTTATTCGTAATAACTGCAACAGCACTGGTTGCTTCTAGTATCCACAAAAGGTATAAATCACTTATTTTATTTATCAGTAAGCGTATGAGTGTGTTAGGTAAAAATCGCTTTAACACTATTTGCTTTAGTAAATCAACACCCCGTATTTTTACTTAACCACTTGCCGACCGCCTGCTGTGAATTGACGGCGGCAAAGTGTCTTGATATCGCAAACCGCTGGCTGCGAGTTTGCAGATTCGCGCTCACTGTGTTCCGGGAAAGCCAGGGAGCTGGTAGGACAGACTCGATGTCCGCCGGCTACACGCAATCGCTCCCCCGCAGTGACAGAACGGGGGTTCATGTATGTAAACACACGGATCTCCGTTCTGACAGGGGGAAGGAATGTGACGTAGGCTACCTGTGTATGAGAGCCGCGATCACTCTCCTCCCCCAGCCAGCCCAGCCCCCATACAGTTAGTGGGGCAGTGCTGCTTTTACAGGCGGTCCCCTGGTTACAAACATCTGACTTACAAACGACTCCTACATACAAATGGAGGTGGACAACAGGAAGTGAGGGGAAATCTCCCCCTAGGAAGGGAATTTGACTTATGTAAGAGTTATTATGGGAAAACGGTGTCTCCACTGAATCTTTATCACCAATCCTTGTTTCCACAACAAACCAAACTTTTCAAAATCCAATTATCATTGGGACAGGAAGAGATGAAATCTATTGAACAGAAACATAGACAGCAAAACAAACATTACAGGGGTGTTAACCCTTCCCTATGTTATCCAAAAAGCTTTTGGCTCAAGCTACACTTAAAAAATGTACCTGTTCCGACTTACAAACAAATTCAACTTAAGAACAAACCTACAAGACCCTATCTTGTTTGTAACCCGGGGACTGCCTGTGCTTCAGTTTGTATAAAATGAAAAGTTATATAATTGCATATGATATACAGTTACAAATAGAGTTGAGCGAACACCTGGACGTTCGGGTTCGGAGGGTCCGAACGCACTTTGGAAAAAAGTCCGGGTTCGGCACTGAACGTTGTCCGAACGTTATCCCGGACCATTGAAGTCAATGGGGACCCGAACTTTTAGGCACAAAAATGGCTGTAACAAAGTCCTGGCAAGTGCTAGAGGGCTGCAAAAGGAAGTAAAATGGGGGTAAGAGTAGGGCAAGTGCCCTACAAAAAAATGGGGATAGGGAAAATAAATTAAAATCAAATAAAAAAAATGGGAAGGGGGGGGTGGATGTGGAGTAGGAGCCTAGAGGTTGACTAGGCCGTGACCATGGCTGTGTAGGTGGAAGTGGCGGTGGTCGAGGAGGAGGAGGAGGTAGCCAGCACTGTATTTTTTTTGTTTGTTTATAATTGGGGTAGCCCCCAAAATATTGAGGCCTATTCAAAAAAACAAGTATACGAATGGCTGTGTGAGTCCGGTCTAAATGTTTATTCTGCACAAGGTACGGACAAGTCTTGTGGGATCCATGCCTGATTCATTTTAATAAAGGCTAGCTTGTCCACGTTGGCTGTGGACAAACGGCTGCGCTTGTTTGTGATAACGCCTCCTGCCGTGCTAAACACACGTTCAGACAATACACTGGCTGCAGGGCAGGCCGGCACCTCCAAGGCATAAACGGCAAGCTCAGGCCATGTGGCCAATTTGGAGACCCAGAAGTTAAATGGGGCAGACCCATCAGTCAGTACGTGTAGGCGTGTTCACACATACTCTTGCACCATGTTGCTGAAATGCTGCCTCCTGCTAAGACGTTGTCTATCGGCTGGTGGTGCTGTTTGTTGTGGCGGGCTGCTGACAAAGCTTTGCCACATTTCGGCCATGCTAACCCTGCCTTCTGAGGTGCTGGCGGTGGCACAGCTACGTTGGTGGCCACTTCCTCCTCCTCCTCTGCCTTCGCCTTGTGTTTCCGCTGAGCCCCCAGTGTCATTTGGGAATGCCCTCAGAAGCGCCTCTACCAGTGTGCGCTTGTAGTCGCGCATCTTCCTCTCACGCTCCAGTGAGGGAATTAAGGACGGCACATTGTCCTTGTAATGGGGATCCAGCAGGGTGGCCACCCAGTAATCAGAAGAAGTTGCAATGTGGGCAACTCGGCTGTCGTTGCGCAGGCACTGCAGCATGTAGTCGGCCATGTGTGCCAGGCTGCCCAGAGGCAAAGACAAGTTGTCCTCTGTGGGAGGTATATCATCTGTGTCCTCTGTATCCCCCCAGCCACGCTCCAGTGATGCCCACGAGCTGCGTTGGGTGCCACCCTGCTGCAATTTCTCCTCATCTTCCTCGTCCTCCTCGTCCTCCAGAACTGTGCCCTAGCTTGAATATTTTTGACCTGGCCTATGTTGGTGCAGGAACCCACCCTCCGAGCCACTTGCGAATGACTGGCCTGATAACCGTGGAAATTACCCCTCTTCCTCCTCCTCATCCTCCTGTGCCACATCCTCTTCCATCATGGCCCAAAGTGTTTTTTCAAGGAGACATAGAAGTGGTATAGTAATGCTGAGAAGAGTGTCATTGGCACTGGCCATGTTGGTGGAGTACTCAAAACACTGCAATATGCTACACAGGTCTTGCATGGAGGCCCACTCGTTGGTGGTGAAGTGTTGCTGTTCCGCAGACTGACCCGTGCCTGCTGCAGCTGAAACTCCACTATTGCCTGCTGCTGCTCGCACAGTCTCTCCAGCATGTGCAAGGTGGAGTTCCACCTTGTGGGCATGTCGCATATGAGGCGGTGAGCGGGAAGGCCGAAGTTCCGCTGCAGCGCAGACAGGCGAGCAGCAGCAGGGTGAGAACGCCGAAAGTGTGCACAGACGGCCCGCACTTTATGCAGCAGCTCGGACATATCCGGGTAGTTTTTTTAAAAATTCTGTACCACCAAATTCAGCACATGCGCCAGGCAAGGGATGTGCGTCAAACCGGCTCGGCCCAGAGCTACTACGAGATTTCGGCCGTTGTCGCACACCACCAGGCCGGGCTTGAGGCTCAGTGGCAACAACCACTCATTGGTCTGTTGTTCAATGCCTGTCCATAGCTCCTGCGCAGTGTGGGGTTTATCCCCCAAACATATCAGTTTTAAAACAGCCTGCTGTCGTTTCCCCCTGGATGTGCTGATGTTGGTGGTGTCCAAATGGCTAGCCGGCTCAGGCCCACCTGCCACTACATTTGCCCAGTGTGCAGTTAGCGACATATAGTGTCCCTGCCCGTGCTTACTGGTCCATGTATCAGTGGTTATGTGGACCTTGCCACTGATGGCGTTGCGCATTGCACACTTGATCTTGTCCCCAACTTGTTTGTGCAGGGAAGGGATGGCTCGCCTGGAAAGGTAGTGGCGACTGGGTACCAGGTACTGTGGGACAGCCACCGCCATCAGGTTTTTGAAACTGTCCGTGTCCACCAGACGGAATGACAGCATTTGAAAGGCCAGGAATTTTAAAATGCTGGCATTCAGGGCCAGGGATCGCGGGTGGGTAGGGGGGTACTTCCTCTTTCTCTACAGTGTTTGGGAGATGGACAGCTGTAAGCTTCCATGGGACCATGTGGAAATGCTTGGGGACGGTGGTGGACATGGTGGCGTTGCTGTCATATCGTCTGTTTGCTGGGTGGCAGGTGACACTGTCACTGTAGAGGTGGAGGAAGAGGCCGAGGCAGCAGCAGAAGAGGAAGCAGGAGGAGGCTGAGACCTTTCTTGGATTTTGAGGTAATTATTCCAATGCAGCTTGTGCCTTGAATTTAGATGCCTGGTCATGGGGGTTGTGCTCAGGTTGAGAACATTTATGCCCCGGCTCAGGCTATCATTGGACAGCATGCAAACCACTCGTGTCTTGTCGTCAGCACATTGTCTGAAGAACTGCCACGCAGGGGAATGCCTTTGAGCTGCCTTTGGTGTGCTAGGTCCCTGGGTGCGGTGGCTAGTAGCAGGCCTACTGTCTAGGGGACGCTCGCTCCGCTTTTGCAACCTGCTTCCTCTTTTGCTGTGCTGGTGCCTCTGTGCGACCACCACCTCTTCCTCCAAACTCCACACGTCACTCGCATGACCCTCATTCCATGTGGGGTCTAGGACCTCATCATCCTCCACATCATCTTCCACCCACCCTTCACCACTGCCCTCCTTGTCAGTCTGCACACTGAGGCAAGCTGCAGCAGTTGGCAACTGTGTTTCATCATCATCAGAAATGTGCTGCGCTGGTGTTTCCATGCCCTCATCCTGCAACAAAAGTGGTTGGGCATTGGTGCACTCGATGTCTTCCACTTCTGGGGCAGCGATATGTGGATGGCCCACAGAAAGCACACCAGGAGAGTCATCAAAAAGCATAAGAGTCTCTTGCAGGACTTGGGGCTCAGACTGCTAGGCTAATTTACAAGGGGCTGAGGTGAAAGACAGATGGCCATGGGGTTCAGGTGCCAACTCTGAGCTTTCATCAAGGGACCGGGAGGGAGACAATGTGAAGGAACTGGAGGCATTGTCAGCCACCCAATCTACTATCTCCTGTACTTGTTCTGACCTCACCAATCGTTGAGGGGCATTCTGGCCTACCATATACCGGTGAAGGTTCTGTTGGCTACCTGTGGAAGGTGTTTCCCTTGTGCGTGTAGCTGGCACACCTCGACCACATCCTCTCCTTCCAACAGGAGGCTCACCAACACCACCAACACCAGCAGCACCAGTATCACCAGCAGCACCATGACCACTTCCCTTATTTGCTCTCCTCATTGGGCTCGCAAATGTACTATGTAGCCCTATGTAAGTATGTATTAATACCGATTAATACCTTTTTTTTAAAAAAACACCAAAGTAGCCGGACTTTTTATTTTGGTGCAAGAAATGCACTGCTCACACCAACAGCTGGAAACTCTCCCTTTAGAACTAGAAGATGATTTTTGAACAATAAATAATCTGTCACTTACAGCAACAGCTGTAACCTGGCCCTATAGGAGTAGGCAATCATTTTTTAACAATAATCTGTCCCTCTAAGCAACAGCTGGAAACTCTCCCTTTAGAACTATGAGATGATTTTTGAACAATAATGTGTCACTTACAGCAACAGCTGGAACTTGGCCCTATAGGAGTAGGCAATGGTTTTTGAACAATAATCTGTCCCACTAAGCAACAGCTGGAAACTCTCCCTTTAGAAATAGGAGAGGATTTTGAACAATAATGTGTAACTTACAGCAACAGCTGTAACCTGGCCCTATAGGAGTAGGCAATGATTTTTGGACAATAATCTGTCCCTCTAAGCAACAGCTGGAAACTCTCCCTTTAGAACTAGGAGATGATTTTTGAACAATAATGTGTCACTTACAGCAACAGCTGGAACCTGGCCCTATAGGAGTAAGCAATGGTTTTTGAACAATAATCTGTCCCTCTAAGCAACAGCTGGAAACTCTCCCTTTAGAACTAGGAGATGATTTTTGAACAATAATGTGTCACTTACAGCAATAGCTGGCCCTATATGAGTAGGCAATGATTTTTGAACAATAATCTGTCCCTCTAAGCAGACCTCCACCTAGTGCAGTCAGATCACTCAAAGCAGCAGTATGTGAAATCTCAAATTACTCCCACAATCTGTTCGTTGTGTACGATCGCACAATCTGATCATTGTGTACGATCGTAACAATCGTTGTGTTAGGCAAGGTTTGATCTGCAATGTGTCACTCAAAGCAGCAGTATGTGAAATCTCAAATTACTCCAACAATCTGATCGTTGTGCACGATCGTAGCGATCGTTGTGTTATGCAGAGTTTGATCTGCAATCTGCAATCTGTCACTCAAAGCAGCAGTATGTGAAATCTCAAATTTCTGCCATCTATCCCTCAGAGCAACAGCAGTAGTAATCTCAGGATGCAGGATCAGATGTTAAAATGTCTGCAATTTCTCCCTCACAAAAACGCCGACAGCTTCCTCTCCCTACACTAACCCAAGAGCATGTGACATGCAGCACTGTGACTCCAGCTTATAAAGAGGCTGGGTCACATGATGTACTGGCCAATCACAGCCATACCATTAGTAGGCATGGCTGTGATGGCTTCTAAGGGCAAACCAGTGAAACGCTTGTTGATTGGCTGCCCTTCAGCTATTCAACATGCGTGATCAACTACCAGAACCCAGAACCCAGAACCCGAACCCGAACATTTTTTGAAATCGGTATGGACCTGAACGTTACAGTCCGGGTTCGCTCAACACTAGTTATAAAAAAATAATTTGGGGCATTTCACACTGATCAGATTTTCAGTTTATAAAAAAGTAGAAGAAATATACATGAAAAATGTATCTCTAAAGCGGTTGTAAAGGCAGAAAATGTATTTTACCTTAACAAATTCTCTGTTTTCTGCGTAAAGGTAATGCATGCAGCTCCTTCCCCCCAGCCCCACTTATACTTGACATTCTCTAATCACCGACTTAGCACCCAGCAGCAGTGCTTAAACCGGCTGGTATATCTGACAGAAGCATATTAGTAAGGGCACATGATTCATGTAACATTTTCTTCCTTGAATCCATCTACCCTTAGAGCAGGCAGGAGGGTGTGCTTAGCTGAGAAAACATGACATCATTTGCGTAGACCTGAAAACCAGGAAGTAACTGAAGTAATGTAAAAAAAGGTTAAAACAAGTAAAAATGATATACTTACCTATGTATTTACTAATGCTAGCAGCATAAGGATTAAAAAGCATCAATGTTTATTGTTCCGCTTTAAGTTGATGATGTTCATGTTGTCAGTGTACATTGCTGATCATAACTCAGGAGGCAGAGGGCATGTATTTACAAAGTTGCTTGGGCTTCCAAAGAACACTATTAGGCTAATGCTGCACCAGTATTAACGTATTCCAAACCTTAAAGCCTCGTACACACGGGACGACGATCATATACAACAGGTCGTACTAACGACCTTTGTATGCGATATCGATCGTTCGTATGCGCAATTAAAACAGTCGAACATACGACGGTCGTACAAGGGAGTTGTATGAGCAGACTAGAAAACTTGGTCGTACCAACAAGCTCTCATGCGACCGTTGTACCGTGTGTACAGAGCAGTTGGTACAACAAGTTGTATTGTGCAAAACATGCATGCTCAGAAGTCAGGAATGGCTGGATGCTAATTACATGCACCTGAACGTTCTTTCTGTGGTTGTACGATCGTGTAGTGCAGTCAGTATGCTAGATACAACATCCAACATACTATTTGAGACGATCGTAAGTACGATCGTCGTCCTGTGTGTACGAGGCTTTACTTTGCCTATGCAGGGTACACTCACAGATTTGTGACTTTGAATACCCAGTGTTCCCAGGTATGAAGGACCATGTGACTTACTACATGTACAAGAAGCGCCAGGGAGTCAAGCTTACACAGGCAACTTTTCCTGCTACTAACAGCCAAAAATGAGCTGTGGGGGAGCAAAGGAAAGGTGAATATGTGATACTGGGGAAGGGAGTAAATTCATGTATGTCCATTCTTTGCATGGGAAAAACTTAGGTTCACTTTCACTAAACATTCAGTGCAGGGAAATCAATCACTTTTTGTGATTTAAAACACATGTACTAGGAACATTTACCTGAAATGAATATTTGATAAAAGTCATATTCACTGCTTAATACATTTTTGACATTTTTACCATCAGATTGTACTTTATTCTCAGTTTCATTACTTTTTCATTCTGTTTGCAAACTATTTTTTTTATTATTTAATTTAACATAATGATCTGATCCTGGTCAATAAAACAATAAAACCGCTGAACTGCATGTGAATACCTAAAAACAAATCAAACTCTTTTATGCAGGAACATTTTCATTTTAAATGTAATTAACACAGTCTGAAGATTTTGGTAAATATATAAAAGTCTAACAAAACATTCCCTTCCCAGAATAACTCTCAGGTTCCAACAATGATATTTGATGAGATGAGCGTCCAATATTCCCGTAAGCATATGCAATTTAATGAGAAATTTTAGTGATTGCAAATCTATGAAAATGTCTCCATTGTGCTGATTTCTGTCCTTGCCAACCCAACCCATCCAAACCCAACAATTTACACAAAGCTATTTTTTTTCCTGTGTGCTCCACATTGTAGCATTGAAAGGGAAATTAAGCTCCATTGTAGCATAATGAAACATTTACTAGAGATTTACCATTCAGCTATGCTACATGTTAACAACACTTATGTAATAAATGTTTATTCAGGAGACTTTGCGGTTAATTTACTAAAACTGGAAAGTGCAAACTCTGATGCAGCTGTTCATAGAAGCCAGAACCAGAATCAGCTTCCAGTTTTTTTTTTGTCAAAACTTAACCACATCAGCCCAGGAAGGATTTACCCACTTCCTGACCAGGCCATTTTTTGCGATACGGCACTGCGTTGCTTTAACCGACAATTGCGCTGACATGCGATGTTGTACCCTAACAAAATTTACGTCCTTTTTTTCCCCACAAATAAAGCTTTCTTTTGGGGGTATTTGATCACCTCTGCAGTTTTTATTTTTTGTGCTATAAACAAACAAAGAGTGACAATTTTGCAAAAAAAAAAACATTTTTTTTTTTACTTTTTGCTATAATACATGTACTATATATATATATATATATATATATATATATATATATATATATAAACAAATGCATTCATCAGTTTAGGCCGATATGTATTCTTCTACATATTTTTGGTAAAAAAAAAATCGCAATAGACATATATTGATTGTCTACAAAATAGAATAGATTTATTGCATTTTATACAATTTTTTTTTACTAGTAATGGCGGCGATCTGCAATTTTTATCGGGACTGCGACATTGCCGCGGACAGATTGGACACTTTTGACACTTTTTTGGGACTAATGACACTTATACAGCGATCAGAGCTAAAAATAGCCACTGATTACTGTATAAATGTCACTGGCAGGGAAGGGGTTAAACTCTAGGGGGCGATCAAGGATTAACTGTGTTCCCTCAACTGTGTGGGGGCTGAGCTGGCAGGGACATGACAGATCTCACTGTTCCTGATCAGTAGAAACAGTAGATCTCTGCCATGAGAGTCACCTGCAGGGCCGTCTTTAACACAAGGCAAAAGGGGGCAGCTTCCCAGGGCCCAGTCATTGTTGTGGGGCCCAATGCAGCTGCCCATTCAGCCCATGCTGCAGGCAGACAAAGACACAGTCACAGATAGGCACAGGGGAGATGTGTGAGTGCCAGTAGCTGGGGTGGGAGATTAGAGCAGAGCAGGGCAATGTGGGAGATAAACACATGGTCGGCGTTGCCGGTGCTCAGTACTGGTAGGGAAGGGAGAAGTGAGGCTCCAGATATCTATATAAAGAGTAAACAGTGTGTGTAGTAAACACACACTGGTTCAGAGACTTCTGTTACCTCACTGGGCTCCAGCGACAGTTTCTGCCTCTGCCTCTGCCCCACTGGTTGGTTCCATGCAGGACAAGTGGAGTGGGTTGTTTTCAGCATTCCCAAGGCGGGTGTCTCATCCATCTGTCACCGGGGATTTCCCTTGGTTCCAGCAGTGGGTAGATGGGTGTTTGTGGTGGCTCCCTGGAGGGAGTCCCGAGGGGGGGTTATCCTTGTGTTTCTGTATATTCCATTCGGGATGGGGGTAGGACCGCTCTAATTGGTTTTGGGGGACACAGTCAACAGGAATTTCTATAATCTACATCATCCTTGTCAGTGGTGAGAGGTCATGAGGTATAGTAGGGGTAGACATAAAAGGTGAGGAGTGAGGAGGAGAAGAATTGAGTCCCTATGTGTGTGGCTTTCTGGTGCTCTTGCTAAGGGGCTCAGTGGTGGGAGGTAAAATGCCTTGTCAAGCATGTGGTACCTAAATGCCTGGTGTTTTTGTTACGATTGATCTGCTTGCAGAACTCTGGGAAGTGGTCTGGGAGATAACAGCTTCACAATCTGATAAAATAGGGTGGCTGCTCTCTACTCTTCCACGATGGCTGCCTCTGGAGGACATCCTGCCTGGTTGTGCCTCCCCCTCACTTTCCTCCTCTGCTCTTTCTGGCACCCAAGTCACATCAGTGACTTCATTATCATCATCCCCTATATCCGCATCATCGCTGGATTACATGGCAATACGCTGCAGCTGAGGGAACATGACTGCCAATTTGTTGTTTATCAGTGTTCTCCCCTCTCTGTAGGCTCATGTCACATCCTTCCTCTACCTCAGAACCAACGTCAAAATCAAGTAATGGCTGTGCATCCTCAAGAAGCAAGTGGCTGACGCTGTGTTCAAATAATTCAGCTGACAACTCATGCATGATGCTAGGGCTATGGCAGGAATAGCTGTGGACAAGGAGGCAGAATAAGCTGTTCTGGCAGCTGCGGTGGACTGCGCACTAGTGTCAGCTTGGGTCATAGAGGATGAGGAGAATGAGCATGATTTAGTAATCCAGTCCACCACCTCCTCTGCATGCTGTGGCTGGATAACACAGGCAACAATACTAAACAGAGACAAATGTGCTCTGCCTGAGGAGCTCAGTTGGGGGGTTTAAACAGATCCTTGATGACTCACTTTTGAGACACATAAAGGGACTGAGTACAGAGATTCCCTAGTCCCTTTCTCTGCAGTGTCAGCTGCACTGGACAGTGAAGTAATGGGTGGGAAGTGTTCTGTGCTGAACGGCTTCCTGTTCTTTCAAAAACTGAAACATAGTTCACACAGTTTACTATGCTTCAGGTATGAATGAACACAGTGAGTGATTGTTACCATGTTCTGCAGCGTGTATTGTGTTCATTTAGAAAAGGAAGGGGCTGGTAAATTACATATTTACCGACCCCTTTCCCCACTCTCTGTCCTGAAACATCCCCGTGTGCCCGCAGCAGCAGGTGGTGGTAAAGGTGGGAAGCCGGTAACTCTGCAGGGGGAGGGGGTGGGCCTGGGCAGCAGGGAGAATCATCACTGCATGGGGATGATTATGTGTGCCTGACAAACCCTGTGCCCACGCCTATGCTCTGATGACTTTTACTTACTGAAACCATTACCATAGGAATATCCAGAGTCATGTCTGAACCGTGGCTGACTTTGTGTGTTGTCTGATTATTTACTTAACCCAACACCATCGCATGGAATATAGGATTGTAAATGAGTTATGCCATTCAACTCTATTTTGTCTCCTAAACCTTAGGTGGATAGCACAAAATATTATGCTGATACTAATTAAATATGTAAAAGGATCATAAGAAATAATTTACAGCACATTTTAAAAATAATTGTAGCACTAAGCTTAAAATCCATCCAATTTATATCTGTAAAAATGAAAAAAGATGTGTTTTCATTAGCCCAGAATTCTATTATAACATTACTTACATAGTTGGTCAGGCAAAAAAAAAATATTTATGCAGCTGATGGATTTATATGCTGTGAGCCATTTCAGAGAAAAGGATGAGGGAGGCTGACAGTGTCACGTCCAATGACCGCAATCTCCTTTGTGTCTATATATGTACACCTGCATTCAGGCAGAGTGTGGCTTCATGCATATCAATGAGTGATCTAATTTAGAAATGTTTTATTGCTATACACTACAGTTAAAGAATTTTTTTTATAAAGTCTATTGATCCCAGATTATATCAATTTAGCTGCCCTTTTTTATCAAAAATAAAAACAGAGAAGTAAGGGCAGTGACCCAAATGCTAATGGGTCAGATAAAGGAACAGAACTACTGACTCACCACGTATGGGGTGGGGTTCCGGTTTGGATACAGGGATGCACGGCAAAAACTACAACTGGGGGGTGAACCCCAGAGGTAAGTAGTCCTTTACCTCCAGTAAAACGGAAAGAGGGAGTCTACTGCAGTAGTTTCTGAAAAAACTTTATTAAGCAAATTTAAATGAAGTAATTCATGGTCACAAAAATGGAGGGAAATAACATCAAAATGGGTAGGAACAACTCATAAATAAAATTGACAAAGTTGTCATAGATAAAAGTGGACCACTCATGAGCTCTGCCAGACTCTCACACTCAGACGTGCCAATATCTCATTAATTGGTGACTTCTTACAATGCATGCAATACAGGTAGGTGCATGTGATATAAGGCCGGTGACCAATGGGAAACTTGGGAAAACTCAGCAGTAAGTGATGCTTTGCTACTTCCAGGGTCCCTACATGTCCTCTCAGGCCGGTCAGTAATGATAATGACCAGGAGTGTCACTGCCTATGGTATTGCGACTATGTGTGAGTGGGACCGAGGGAGACCTGGGGTATCCAGTTATCAGATGTGATCCGTGTGGTGACTCTCCACTAACTAGGAACTTCCAGGCACCCTATATGTCCTCTTAACAGGTAAATATCATGTACCTAGAGGTATTAAAAATGGATGCATGTAGGACTGAGGTGGTTATGGGGAAACTGGGTGATCAGCACTCTGATCAAGTATGGTGATCCACCTGGTACTTCCAGACCACTTAATTGTCCTATAGGGGGTGAGTGACCACAGCAGTACACTTAAGAATATCAGAGTATTAAATATTTTCTTAGCAGGAAACACTTGAAACATTTCTTTTAGCAACAGAGTTGCATTAAGAGTAGAAACCACAAGATGTTTGTTTTTACCTTTATTAGCCCCTCTCTTATTTAATGGAGAAGTACAGCCAAAGCTCGTTTGACTGAACTTCTCCTGTTGATCACAGGATTGCAGTTCGTTTTGCACTCCTATGACCAGGGCCGGCATTCCCTCTAGGCAAGCTAGGCAGCTGCCTAGGGCGCACTGCTGCCTAGGGAGCGCAGCCAAGGCCCGCTGACTTCCCTGGCCGGGGAACATGAGGGGCCCTACACAGGGCTAGGGCGCTGACTGACTGCAGAGAAAGCAACAGCCGTGGAGGATATTCGTCACGGCTGCTGCATAGGAGGTCAGCAGCAGCTCAGCCTGTGAGGAGGGCACAGCTGGAGAAGGGTGGGCTGGGGCACAGCTGGAGAGGCAGAACTCTGAGCGTAGCAGCTGAGTCAGGTGAGTCTGCTCTCTGATCCTGTCACCTGCGTGCCCCTAGGCATGACTAATGACACCCCTCGGAGGGTGGAGGGGTTTGCAGGGAGTGTTAGTCTTGCTGGCCTAGGGCGCAGAATAGTTAAGTACCAGCCCTGCCTGAAGCCTGCTGTGGACTGACTTCACAGAGCCGTTCCATTCTCAGGAAAGATTGCAGCTGTATGGTTGGGATCCACCAACATGCCTGGACCCGCACCCCAAGCCACTGAGAGTCTAAGCCAGCTACTCCCGCACCTTCCACAGCCCAGTGCTCTAGTGAGCAAGGGGGGGCAGAGCAGAGAGCCATTGACTGACAGTCACCAGCTCTCTTCTCAGGGAGCACTGAGAACCAAAGTGATCGCTCGGTTCTCAGCCTTAGAGCCGGCGGTGGACACATGCAGCATCGGGCCGATGCTGCATCCACCTAGGTAAGTATGATTCAAATAAAAAAAATTATTCCCATACTTCTCTTTTAACATTGTTTAACTGTGTTACAGTGGCTTGACTTTCCCTGACCTCCCAGGTTTTACTAGATGTCATTCGCTTGTCCAATAAGAATACCCCTAAATGGTCACTGCAACACATCATTGGACAGTGGAAAAGCAGTTGGTAGGACATGAAGAAAAAATCAGAGTGAGGCACAGAATAGCATTTTTCTGACTAATAAAGGGAAGAGTGAGCATTTTGTTGTTTCTGTTCTTATGTAGGACCTTTATAGTGGATTTCAGCCCTGGTTCACATATGTGCGATGTGGGAACCCTGCAAATCCACTGCAGGTTCCCGCATCGCACCCGACTCGCAGTTCACACTGCCATATGCGAACTGAGGGAGGTGTCAATACATTGTTAACGACATCCCCATATCAGCTCGCATATCGCAGTGCAAACTGACAGTTCGGACATGAATCGAATCACATAGGTGTGAACACCCATGCAATCCAATTCTGGTGCGGACCAATAAAACGGTCCTGTGCGTGTTTAGTCTGAGTGCAATGCGATTTCAGCAATACTATCTGTATGGCTGAAATTGCATCGCACGGACATCACATGTGATTTGCACTGCAATGCTGTGCGAATCACATGCGATATCGCAGAGCGCACATATGTGAACCGGGGCTTAAGGCTTAAAATGTACATTCACCTTTATAGAAAATCTGTAAGGTGAACTTGGACATTGGACCCCCTCACTATCCTGTACCAGAGTCCCGTGTTCCCCTGCTGTCAGACACTGGAGTGCTGCTTCACAGATTAAGGGATTTGAAATTCCTGCGGCTTAATCCCCTATCTGTGCCTCTCAGTGTGTATAGATTGGAGGCATTCTAATTGGTCAACACTGTCATATGGACGGTGCTGATCAATCAGAATCCACCTAGCCCATCCTGTCAGCGCTGGAGAAGAGGGGAGAAAGCCAGGAGGGTTTTAATACCCAGACCTGTAAAGCAATGTCCTGGTGCTTGACAGCGGAGGATTGCAGGACTGGGGGAGATGGGGAGGAGGCCCAGTGTCAGTTCACCATGCAGATTTTTTGTAAAAGTGAATTTACACTTTAAGGTTTTTTACCCTAATGCATTCTCTGCATTAATGTAAAAATATTCCATGATCAGCTCCTTTCCAGCCCCCTATAAATACTTACCTGACCCCAATCTTGATCCAGTGCTGTGCTCAAGAGCAGCTGTGCTACTCTCTCTCTCCTCACTGGAAATGGAGGCAGCAGTGAGAGCCACTAGCTTCTGCTGCAGTCAATTAAATCCTGTGAGGAAGGAGCAGGCACACACAGCCTGGCTGGGAATCGAGCCTGCACAACTGCCTACATAGCAAGCTCTTGCTATGGGGGCCAAACACAGAAGAGGAGGAGCCCAGAAAAATGGCAGGGAACCCATGAAGAGGAGGTTTAGGGCCGAGCTGGGCAAAACCATTGTAGAGAGTAGACAGGTATGACATGTTTGTTATTTTAACCAGTTGCCGACCGGCCACTGTCATAATATGGCGGCAGGTTGGCACTGCTGCGCAAAAAATTCTTCAAATATATTAATAGTAAAAAGGTCAGATCTGAGCATGTAGGCCCTTTACAAAATAATCTAGAGTGCGTGACTGGGGACAAAGAGAAGGCAAACTTATTAAATACATTCTTCAGCTCTGTGTATGCAAACGAGCATGGGGGAGATCATGTCCATAATGGGGGTGGTAGTGACAGAGACCCAAATTATCCACAATGGCTCAAAAGTGAAATTGTGCAGAAGTATTCAGACACAATAAAGGTAGACGTCCTTCTAGTGACAAAACGTATGTCGGGACAGACGCGCTGACGTCACTGCCTACACGATTATGCACGAGAGCCGGCCTGCCTGTTGTTTTTACTACTTGGTTTTAATGCAAGTGTAAACTTTTATTATCCTTTTAAATCTCCATAAGGTATCACACTATCTGGATCCCCTTTTTCTTTATGGTATACGTTGGAGAGAATCTACTCCTCCTGGGAAATTGTGGGACAGTTCCCATACACTTTAGTGGGGCTTCAGGTCCACAGGAATCCAGCCCACTTCCTGGAGATACATTCTGTGATCCCTGCTGCTGAGAGGAGTTTGCAGACGGAGAGAGCTTCTTCCGGGATACCAATAGAGAACCCTCCACACCCCGATAGGGGACCTGGGCTAGGTGACAAGTCAAGTCTTACTTCTGGTAAGCTGCTATTTATCTCTGGTGGAGGCTTCACATTGGAATCATGTTGGTGGATAGATTTAACAAATAGATAGTCTAGAGGATTCTGGAATCACTACACTTTTGTATATTCTTTTATGAACATTTCCTCATGCGACAGCACCTAATATTATTTTCTGGACTATTTTGGACTGTGTTTATTGGGATATAACTTATGCATACATATCCTCTATGATATATGTATATCTAATTTTGATTTAACATATACATGATGCCATGTCATCCTCAATAAGCACATCCTGCTGTATATTTTATGTTAATGTGAACCTGGTTGGGGTTTTTGGCTGCAGCTGCCCAATTCTGTTTCATCTGCTTTCATTTACCTGAAATTTTATATAATTATTTTATTTAGTATTGGCACGGTATTAATCTTACACATATAAGGTAGATAAAGCACCTGGACCAGATGGCATCCATCCACGGATCCTAAAAGAATTGAGCTCTGTCATTTCAAAGCCATTGTATCTCATTTTTAGGGACTCCCTAATGACTAGAATAGTACCACTGGATTGGCGTAGGGCCAATGTGGTGCCCATATTTAAAAAAGGATCAAAGTCTTTACCATGTAACTATAGACCTGTTAGTTTAACTTCTGTAGCTGGGAAGATAGAAACATAGAAACATAGAAACATAGAAAAGTGACGGCAGAAAAAGACTGAGTAGTCCATCGAGTCTGCCCCTTTTTATTTATTTATTTTTTTTTTTTTTTTTTTTTATTAACCTTGTTGTCTGACTATGGATTTATGTTTATCCCAAGCATGTTTGAAGCCATTTACTGTTGACTGTCTCACAACCTCTGTTGGTAGTTTATTCCAATCATCAACCACCCTTTCAGTAAAATAATACTTTCTAAGATTAGTTTTGAACTTAGAAAGTATTATTTTACTGAAAGGGTGGTTGATGATACTGGAGAGTTTAATAAAAGACCACATAGATGAGATCTTGTTAGAAAAAAATGTTTTAATCAACAGACAGCATGGATTCATGACAGTCAGAAGTTGTCAAACAAAACTGATTTCTTTTTATGAAGAGGTAAGTAAAACCTTGGACGGAGGGGTGGCTGTGGACGTGGTATACTTGGATTTTGCCAAAGCGTTTGACACCATTCCCCACACACGGCTAATGTGTAAGGTAAAGTCTACAGGCTTGGAAAGATCAGTTTGTAAATGGATAGAAAACTGGCTAAAAGATCGAATTCAGAGAGTAGTGGTTAATGATTCTTACTCTGAATGGTCTAAGGTTATCAGTGGTGTACCCCAAGGTTCAGTGTTGGTACCCTTACTTTTCAATATATTTATAAATGATTTAGGGTCTGGGATTAAAAGTACCATTTCAATGTTTGCAGATGACACCAAGCTATGCAGTGGAATAACGTCCTTACAGAATGCCTCCAACTTACAAGCAGACCTCAATGCACTGTCTAATTGGCGACTATGTGGCAAATGAGGTTTAATATTGATAAATGTAAAGTTATGCACTTGGGGGCTAAGAATATGCATGCGTCGTACATACTAGGGGGAGTACAACTGGGGGAATCCATAGTAGAGAAGGATCTGGAGGTTTTGGTAGATCATAAGCTTAATAATGGCATGGAATGCCAAGCTGCGGTTTCCAAAGCAAGAAAAATCCTTTCTTGTATTAAGAGAGGTATGGACTCCAGAGATAGAGATATCATTTTGCCCCGGTACAAATCATTAGTAAGACCTCATCTGGAATATGCAGTTCAGTTTTGGGCACCAGTTCTCAAAAAGGATATTGGGGAACTGGAGAAAGTGCAGAGAAGGGCAACCAGACTAATAAGAGGCATGGAGGAGCTCAGCTATGAGGAAATATTAGAGGAACTGAATTTATTCTCTCTTGAGAAGAGGAGATTAAGTGGGGATATGATCAACGTGTACAAATACATAAGAGGTCCATATAGTGAGATTGATGGTGAGTTATTTACTTTAACCACTTGCCGACCGTGAACCGCAGGTTGACGGCGACAAGATGGCTCGATATCACAAAACGCCGTCATACGACGGCGGCTGCGATATCATGCACTGTGAGCGCGCGCACGCCGCCAGTGGCGCGCCCGCGCGCTCACTGTGTTCAGGGGGGCCAGGGAGCTGGTGCGGCAGACTCGATCTCCACCGGCTCCCCACGATGCCCCCCCCCCCCGCAGTGAAAGAACGGAGGTACGTGTAAGTAAACACGGATCTCCGTTCTGTGAGAGGGGGAAGGGCTGTGATCACAGTCTTCCTCTATATGGAAGCTGTGATTGCTCCCCTGCTAGGGCAGCCCACATACAGTTGGAACACGCCCAGGGAACACAGTTACCCCTTAGAGCGCCCCCTGCAGGTTAACCCCTTTACTGCCAATGGCATTTACACAGTAATCAGTGCATTTTTATAGCACTGATCGCTGTATAAATGCCATTGGTCCCAAAAAAGTGTCAAAATGGTCCGACATGTCCGCCCCAATATCGCAGTACCGCTAAAAATCGCAGATCGCCACCATTACTAGTAAAAAATAAAAAAAAATAAAAACCCCAGAAATTAATTCTCATCGTCCGTAAACGCGGCCACTTGTACGCAAACCAATCAATAAACGCTGATTGGATTGCGATTTTTTTTATCACAAATATGAGGAAGAATATAAATCAGCCAAAACCGATGAAAAAAATTTTTTTTTATATTTTTTTTGGATTTGTATTTTAGCAAAATGTAAGAAATTTGGGTTTTTTGCAAAATTGACGCTCTTCTTTTGTTTATAGCGGCGATCAGAAATGACGCAGAGGTGATCAAATACCACCAAAAGAAAGCTCTATTTGTGGGGAAAAAGGACGCAAATTTAGTTTGGGTACAACGTCACACGACCGCGCAGTTGTCAGTTAAAGTGACGCAGTGCCGAATCACAAAAAGGGCTCTGGTCCTAAAGTGGGAAATCCTTCCGGGGCTGAAGTGGTTAAGGTCATCACAAAGGACAAGGGGGCACTCTTTACGTCTAGAGGAAAAAAGATTTCATCTCCAAATACGAAAAGCTTTCTTCACAGTTAGAGCTGTGAAAATGTGGAATAGACTCCCTCCAGAGGTGGTTTTGGCCAGCACGGTAGATTGCTTTATAATAGGCCTGGATTCTTTCCATAATGTAAATAATATAACTGCGTACTAACATTTTTAGGTAAAGTTGATCCAGGGTGAATCCGATTGCCTCTCAGGGGATCAGGAAGGAATTATTTCCCCTGCTATAGCAAACTGGATCACGCTTTGCTGGGGTTTTTTGCCTTCCTCTGGAACAACTGTGGGTGAAGAATTGTATATAGGATTGTATGGTTATATATAATTTTTCTGTTTTTTTTTTGGTTGAACTGGATGGGCTTGTGTCCTTTTTCAACCTGACCAGCTATATAATTATGAATAGCTGTACGGTGGCTCGCACAGCCGCAGTTGCGGGTGTGGGTGCACCGGCGCGCTCTTGCGCACACTTTGTGAGCGTGACCCGCAATCGCCTGTTACAGAGACAGCCAGTGTAAACACGGCAGATCTCCATTCTGTCAGGGGACATATGAGAGACCTACTGTTCCCAGTAATTGGAACAGTTAGATCTTTCATGCCCCTGCCGGCCCAACCTCCACACAGTTAGAACACAGTTAACCCCTTGATCACCCCCTACAGTTTAACCCCTACCCTGCCAGTGACATTTATATATTAATCAGTGGCTATTTTTAGCTCTGATCGCTGTATGAATGTCATTGGTCCCAAAAAAGTGTCAAAAGTGTCCCATCTGTCGCAGTCCCGATAAAAATCGCAGATCGCCGCTTATACTAGTAAACCAAAACTGAGGAAGAAATTCGTTTTTTTACATTTTTTTGGGGATATTTATTATAGCAAAAGTAAAAAATATTGTTTTTTCTTTTAAATGTGTCACTCTTTTTTTGTTTATAGAACAAAAAATAAAAAACGAAGAGATGATCAAATACCACCAAAAGAAAGCTCTATTTGTGAGAAAAATGGACATCAATTTTGTTCGGGTACAACATCGCGCGACCCCGTAATTGCCAGTTAAAGCAACGCAGTGCCGAATTGCAAAAAGTTTTTTTTTTAAATGATGTACAGGTTCAATTTAAGTCCAACAGACATTCCGATGATCATAGTAATAGCCTGCTCCTAGAGATACTGTATACCTCTATGCCTCAGAAGAGCAGGCAAGTAGGGAGTTTTACAATATGCTCATGCAATTTTAATCTTGGATATTCATTTTCATGGTTATTATCAATTATTTAGAAGAAGAACTGTGTCATTAGAAAGAGTTAGAAGTTAACAAGTAACTAGCATCTCATGTTTACTTTTAATTACCATTTGTTATCATTCTACTTACAGAATATCTAAAGACAACGAATACAAATGGGGGAACAGGATTTTCTTGGTACCGTCATAAGACATTACAAAAAGGAAAGTAAAATTAACTTTTTTTTATTGTGTATATATAATTTTACAAAACAATATATAAAAAGTTAATGTTTACATACAAAATATAGCCCCGCTATCCCTCTCTATGCTCACTATACCCCCAGGATGGGAGACCCTTCTACCTGGGAAATACTCCAAAGGAGATTAAACAAAGTAGGTCATTAAACTCAACATGTTTTGTGGTCGCCCGCTTCTTCAGGAGAAAAGTGGAATGAGCAGGACACACTAAGATATCTATTATATGTATAGATACATGAAATAAAGATTTAGTCTACATAAAAGTAATTTCATTTCATGTATCTATACATATATAGATATCTCAGTTGCCATTTCATATTTGCTCCCTTGCTCACCCGGCGACTTATCCTTTGGTGCCTCCATGTTAGCTACCGGCGAACCCAGCCTGATCTTGGGGTAAGCATTCCCTGCACCACATCTTTGTTGTAATATTATGCTCTTTAGGATACTATGTTGTTCTTGTTACCCTTGGTACTATGGCTTTGTTATGTATTCTATTATAGTGTCCTGCTCTCTCCACTTTTCTCCTGAAGAAGCTGGCGACCACAAATCATGTTGAGTTTAATGGTCTACGATTTTTGATCTCCTTTGGAGTATTTCCCAAGTAGCAGGGTCTTCTACCCTGAGGTTGTAGTGACCATCAAGAGGGATAAAAACGAGTCCATATTTTGTATGTTTACATGACCTTTTTATATATTGTTTTGTAAAACTATATGTA
This sequence comes from Glandirana rugosa, assembly GCA_018402905.1. Taxonomy (NCBI): domain Eukaryota; kingdom Metazoa; phylum Chordata; class Amphibia; order Anura; family Ranidae; genus Glandirana; species Glandirana rugosa. Next base: position 799,651 of record BLSH010033372.1, on the reverse strand, counting down.
CACAATATAAAATCGTTAATTTTAAATTCCTTTTTGCAATGTCTTATGACTGTACTGAGAAAATCATGTTCCCCTATTTGTATTCATTGTCTTTATGTCAATTTAGGATGTGAGCAACTATATTCTATATCTTAGATTAACTCCTCTTTGAAAAGTCTGTTATATCTTCTTACACAATAAATATATTCATATCTGTAAGGTTGTGATCTTTTAGTATGCTCAAGATATTATAAACTATTAATCATAAAACTTGAAAGCTGGCAATTTTGTGTCAAAGCCTCTATGAAATAAAAATATGAAGTGGCATTGCTCTAATTTTGAACTATGAGGCAGGTTTTAACTTTCAGATAGGCCAAAATACAGGGTCACCTTAAGGTCCCAGTTACACAACAGGCAAACTGTTTTTCCAGCTGGAGATGTTGTTCTGCAAATGAAGTGTGTACAGATCAAATCATTGCAAGGACACCTTTCAATCCGATGAACAATAAAAAAGATTGCCCCCCCCCCCCAAACAAGTTAAACAACTTGTACACAAAATCTATGTACAGCGGTTCTTACATTGTTTTGGGCAGTGAGAAAAATCAAGATATGGACTTTTTTAGAGATACACTGAAGAAGACATAAAGACTGATTATTGGAAAAATGTTACTATAGATTATTTTTAGAGTTGAGCGAACACCTGGAAGTTCGGGTTCTGCTGGTCCGTCCGAACTTCGGGACAAAGTCCAGGTCCGGGTCCGGACGGAACCCGAACGATCGCACGGACAACGAACTACCCCAAGCAACAGGCACGCTAGCAAGCCCAAGGCAGGCCTGGGCCTGGACCTGAAACAGGGCTTCAAGCCTGCCTGGTCGTCTTGGGCTTGAAGGTCCACAAGCGAGTTGAGATTTTTATTAGATATCATTGTAAAAAGGTTATTAGTCAGAAATACAGAAGAAGTCACATAGAGATTTTTTCAGGTATAGAACTAAAAAGAGTGACGGGTTTTGTTACATTCTTGGCGACATGTATCTAAAACACATGTTCAACAAATTGAACAAACCCCCCCCCCCCGTTAGAAAAAAT
>BLSH010033372.1:750476-792341 GCA_018402905.1 Glandirana rugosa | reverse complement strand
AATTTCTGCTATCTGTCCTCAGAGCAACAGCACAGACAGCAGTAGTAAAGTAATCTATCTCAGGATGCAGGATCAGGTCTTAAAATGGCTAAAATCTGTCCCTCACGCCGTCAGCTACCTTTCCCTATACTAACCCAAGGAGCATGTGACTGCAGCACTGTGACTCCAGCTTATAAAGAGGCTGGGTCACATGATGCACCGGCCAATCACAGCCATGCCATTAGTAGGCATGGCTGTGATGGCTTCTAAGGGCAAACCAGTGAAACGCTTGTTGATTGGCTGCCCTGCAGCTTCTCAACACGTGGAGTAAAATAGCAGAACCCCGGACCGAACCCGAACGATTTTTGAAATGTCCGGGTCCGGGTCCGTGCCACGGACACCCTAAAGTTCGGTACGGACCTGAACGTTACAGTCCGGGTTCGCTCAACACTAATTATTTTATAATTGCAAAATCATGGGTTTTATTACAAATGTGAACTTTATAATATGTGAGCACTTATCAATTTATATAGCTCCATACAAGATATACAGACTTATTAATGGTTATTACCATGTATATATAGATCATTTCAATCCTGACAATAAGAATTATAGGTGCTACATTTTCTAAAAAAACTTGAAATTTCTGGGACATTTTGGAAAAAGACTGGAAAAAAATTAGAGCATCAAGAACACTTGTTAATTTATATATCTACGTAAGATGTCATCTTATCTAAAAAGGACCGAGCCATAATATCATATATATCAATATAATTTTGTTTGTTGTAATCATTATCATTAGAATTATGTGTTCTTCATAATTTAGACATAATCAAGTAGTGAAATGGTAATAGTTTAAAGTATACAAATGATTGTTGAATGTATAATTAATATTTTAATGTGGGTCGCTGGATGGAATTACACCTCTTTGTAGCCAAGACTGCTAAGATGCTGTTATTTTAAAAATTAAAATCACTAAATACTCAGAGAAAAATAGCTATATAAATAAATAAAATAAACTAACATAGTTAAATCTTTATAGAATGAAAATTATTTACAAAGAGATTTATAGTCCCAGAGTGCCACCTGGCGGCCAAGTTCAGCTAGTGCTTGTACAAAAAAATAGTTCATCAATAACATGATTCACCAATGAGAAGTAAACAAATAGCACCAGCTACCCCCAGTGGATACTATTTTGAGAATTGGTCGACAGCCAGCTTAAGTCCTTTATGCTTTCAGCTCAGTGGTCCACTTTAAAACAGCATTAAAAACAAGTAAAAATGGCATCCAGCCGCCTCTCACGTCACTTCCGGTAACAGACCACGCCTACACGTTACATCACACTACATGACTTCCTCAGAGCCCTGAAGAAGTCATGTAGTGTGACATAAGGTGTAGGCTTGGCCTGTTACCGGAAGTGACATGAGAGGCGGCTGGATGCCGTTCTTACTTGTTTTTAATGCTGTTTCAAAGTTGTTATTGATGTAAGCGCATTTTTTACCAAATAAATTATTCATATGTTAAATTATACTACACTATGAGAGGTTCCTCTGTTTTGACCCTTATATACACCCCGTGGAGCTACCAAAGACGATGACCGGGCGGAAGGTGCTGGGCCCAAATACAGGCTGGACAGGAGACCCCTGATACCAACCAATCTTCCCCACTAGGAGATTATCAGCCTTTGAGCTCTGTTTTCTCTATTTGGAGGTGAGCGAATAGATTGCACAGAGGTGGTGGTGAAGGCAGCACTAACACCCCATATAATGAAGATTTGACACGCACAAATAGACTCACTGAAGCACTTTACTATTCAACACTTCATCTATGAACTTATTTATTTTGATCTGATATTTGCACTGATATTTTGCTGATGCATATGCACAATTTTATCATGCACTTTAATCACTACTAGCGCCTCAGTATGGATTGCACTGATCGTATTCATACTTTAATTTTCTGAAGCTATCTTTATAAGGACTGGTTATCATATCCATGTATGCACTTTATATTGGATTGGATTGGACAGTTTATTTTGGTTATAGACAGTGGCATTATAAATAGAGATAGTGCGCAGTACTACCATTTTCCATCTCACAAAAGTAAGCATACCCCTAAGTGAAAATGTCCAAATTGGGCCCAAAGTGTCAATATTTTGTGTGGCATTGCCTAAACCCTCTTGGGCATGGAGTTCACCAGAGGTTCACTAGTTGCCACTGGAGTCCTCTTCCCCTCCTCCATGATGACATCATGGAGCTGGTGGATGTTAGAGACCTTGCACTCCTCCACCTTCCATTTGAGGATGCCCCACAGCTGCTCCACAGAGACTCCAGTGGCATCCTGTGAAGCTCTGGTGAACTCCATGCCCAAGAGGGTTAAGGCAGTGCTGGAAAATAGTGGTGGCCACACAAAATATTGACACTTTGGGCCCAATTTGGGTATTTTCACTTAGGGGTGTACTCACTTTTGTTGGCAGTGGTTTAGACAATAATGACTGTTGAGTTATTTTGAAGGGACAAAAAATTTACACTGTTATACAAGCTGTACATTCACTACTTTACATTGTAGCAAAGCGTAATTTCTTCAGTGTTGCCACATGAAAAGATATAATAAAATATTTGCAAAAATGTGAGGGGTGTACTCACTTTTGTGAGATACTGTATATACTAAATCGGCAGAATCTTCCGAAACAAAGCAGTATCCGAGCTATCAGGTTGGAAAATGCACACTAAGAGATTTGGCCAATAGAATGCATTTCAGAGGCTTAGGCCAAGCTTCCTTCAGCTGGCCCAGCTGAAGAAGGAGGTGCAGTCTACGCCTCTGAAACGCATTGTTTCGGAAGATTCTGCCGGCTCCCTCCCGATCACCCTCAAAGCAGTGGCTTCCACAGGACTAAGACACGGAGTTTGAGACTCCACATGGAGGATCTTCCGGCGGCTCAACCGAGCACTGCACCTGATATGCCTGCATTCCACCAGCACTGTGTGAGTGCATTTTATTATGGCTATTTTTTACAACCCAACAGAGAGCCTATACCTGCCACAATAGGGCGTCCCTGGACAGGGATATCAGGCTTGTGTAACTTCGGCAAGTGATGGAAGACTGGGACAGTGGGGACATCCACACACAGGTTTGATACAATCAGCTACTACATCTTACACAAGCCATAATACTTTGGAGGTCCTGCTTTGAATGATACCTACCCTTTATATGAGGAGCGGTGGATACGGTTCATATGATGAGGATCCAGCAGATATCTGATGAGTTTCCCTTGAAATCCTTATTGATGTCATGCGTATACCCAGAATTATTCTGGTAAGGGTATTTAATCACTCCTTTGGTGGAGGTCCACACTGCCTGTGGGTGGATAGTGCACTTTATACGGCCTTGTAATATATTTATCTCACGGCAAGAAGAAAACATTCAGCAAAATAGATTCATTAAGAGTCTTTCCCTTTTTTTCACTTTTTATTGACACTTTAACATTTTGTTTTTTGCACTGTTAATCTACGATAATTTTTAAACTTAACACTGTGTGATGTTAATGCTAACAGGCATAATATAGCGCTGCACTTTAGTTTTATTTGATTTATACAATACTGGTTTTATTGTCGCGCTGGCTGCTTTTTTTATTCATCAGGTAGCGCAGTATTTCTTTTTTTCTACTTTTTACACTATGTAATAAAAGATGCTACACTGAGATTGGTCTGGCGCTTCTGTTCCTCTCTTCCCCAGCTCTCTTGTTGTCACAGTAACCGGGTCCCCAGCCCTTGTCGGAAGCAGCCTCACCCTCACCATCTACATATCCATGAGAAACTTTCTCCAATGGGCTATAATAGCCCGTACCAGATTCCCCAAAGTCACTCTGTTATTGCAATCTAATTGCATGTCAATTTTTATCCGATTTTTCTTTATTTTTATTTTCATTTTTATCCCCATCTTTTATCTTCATTCCAAATGGACTGTTATTGCTCATAAGGCACTGCATGTTAGTATTTAGACTGTGAGGCTATAGCACTGTGTCTCACACCTCTTTGGTGTGTATCCTTCTTTCATGTTAGTGTATATCACAGTCCACCAGAGAAAAAAAGTTAAATATAGTATGCGCCTCTTAACTCAATCCCTGCTCAGCGCTGAAGTATGCACTTTCCCAAAAAGAGCAGCTGCTAAAAAAAGAACAAATCATACACTGATAGATACAAAATAACCCATGAATCTGTAGCAGCGCTCTAATCAATGTCCACACAGTCCAATTGGTATAGTGTTCATCAGAGATGGATGTCTGTCTAGCAGACAGTGCACCTTCCACCACCACACGAGCACCACGTGGAAAGATGATGATCCCCCTCTGGGGTACACACTCACCAGATGTCTGTGTATAATGGGCTCCAAAAATCCACCAACTCTATGTCTAGATTCTGGATAGTATAAATGGAAATAAGACTTCATTCAAAAACGGTCCGCTCCTCCTGATAGATCCCTCTATCCACGTCTCCCCATTCATGCATAGTAAATGAGAGAGGCAAAGTGTACTTAGCGTAAAACTGTTACATTTTATTCTGCCCCATTAGGCTAAAACCCATTGAAAATCCACTCACAATTTCATTATAAAAATCAAACAATGTAAGCTTATGATTCACCGCTTCCTGGAGTGAGCGTCTTGCATATGACCCTGGGACCAGCCCGATCGGTCGTATGTCTCCTCGTCTCCAGCAAGAAGGTGAATTTTTGCTGTCAATACGTCGCTAGGCCCCGCACTGACGCGTTTCGTCACTTCCAACTTCAACAGAGGGCGCGGCCTAGCGTCGCGACGTATCAAGATTATATACACCTAGCTCTCAGCATGTAACGCCCCTCTGCTTGCCCGTCTCCAAGTAACCAGATACACTTGTGAATCTTCCAAGTAAACTCATCTATTCTGCGCATCCAAATGAAGGCCACTAGGTGGCCTTCCCAAGCAATGCCGGATATTACCCAGTAAAACTTCATTTTATTCCCTGAAATAATTCAAAGGATCAAATGTGGAAGTGAGTGTATCGCGCTTAGGATAGGGGTTGCTCAGCTGCTGCCCTCCAGAATTCCCTCCCGTGGGTGGGATTAGTACAGTATTAATTAAGTTTGGGTATGGCACTGCCTGAGCTTTGGGTACAAAGTAAGTAAAAAAATATTTTAAATATCTCAGTGCAATGTGCTAGTATGATGTGCTAGTTCTAAAGTGTGCCTCTAGTGTGGGCCGTGTCTTTTCCCGTGCTTACATATGTAGTGCAAGCGTGCTCTTGTAAAAATGGTTTCAATTGACGGTTTAAATATCTCAGTTATATGGATTAGCTTGTATTACAATAAGCCCCAAATAATAATTTATATAAGTCAACCACAAATCCTAGCGTAAATCATTCAAAGTTTAAAAAACATATAAATAAATAAACAAAAAATGTTAAATTGTGCAAAGTCCGAGGAATGTGCTAGTGTGCATGTGCTAGTATTTCCAGAAAATCAAGATCAATTGTGTTCATAACCCAGATGAAAGATTCATAGTTGCAAAATCCTTTTGTTGTGTGTGATATAAGGTGTTAATCAAAGTTTTCCAATCCTTATCCAGATCCTTAGCAGTTATCAGCTAATAGCCAGTTCTATATACAGTAAAAGTGCAAAAGTGCTCAGAGGTGACAGTCCATTAATCTTCTATGTTTGGAACCCTTGATATGGGAGAAAGGATGTGATTCACACGTGCTCCCCAATGTTCCCCTCCTTACCAGAGGGCACTACCCCTGCAGGGGTCAAGTGCCTATCTTTATCTTTAATCCTGGGATGTTCCTGGTGGTGGCCGCTCCATCCGTCCGTGTCAAGGAGAAAAACAGAGAGGGGATTCCATAGTGTAGTAGTCAAAATACGATATTTTATTCAAAAAACAGGGACAAGTCAAATTTCCAAATATTTAAAAATGACATAAAATCCGAACCTCGTAGCATGTGTGATAAAAAAAACAAGGCTCGTGGTAGGTATATAAAAAGAGAAAACTCGGTCCTAATCATTCACCCTCCTGGTGCCGGCGTGCACACACTCACTGAGAGGAAGCCCCACCGGCTTCCTGCAGTGTGGAAAAACAAACGGTTTCAGCACGCTATCCCGGGACCGGAAGTGACGTATGGGCCAATGGTTGCTCGGCTAGGTGGTTCTGACGCGTTTTGTCGTAGGACGTTTTCAAAGGTGTGCCTAGCTGAGCTATGAAGTGGCTTATATCTCTTACATTTCTAGAGCATATAGGGAGGTGAATACCACCTTTAGGGGCATTAACAGCTTTATCTCATATGCTAATGGGAAGGAGTTCAAAATTGCAAGGTTTATTACATGCAATATGACGCATGTCGTCTATGCCTTGAGGTGTCCGTGTGGGTTGCTCTATATAGGGAGAACCAAGCGGCCCATGAGAGTTCGAATAGCGGAACACATAGCAAATATTAAATTAGGCTTTAAAGACCACAATGTGTCACTACATTTTAAATTATTTCACAATCAGGACCCTTCTGGTCTCACGTTTTGGAGAGTTGATCACTTGACCTCACCCTGGAGGGGAACGAACTTGGTACCTCTCCAAACGTGAGACCCATTGGATTTATTTAACTGATTCTTTGCTGCCAAAAGGCTTAAATGTTGATTTTGATATTAATTGCTTTATTAGTAATTATTAATTTGATCATAATTAACTGATCTCTATGCATGTTTCTGTCATATGTTTATGTATATTCGTTTTATGTTATGTTGGTTCAATTTGCTGCATAAGAAATTGCTCTCTTGTAAGCTCTTGCAGTGGAAGTGACGCCCTTATGAATAATTAGACTTGCTATTCTCCAGACACATTTGATCCTTTGAATTATTTCAGGTAATAAAATGAAGTTTTACCGGGTAATATCCGGCATTGCTTGGGAAGGCCACCTAGTGGCCTTCATTTGGATGCGCAGAATAGATGAGTTTACTCGGAAGATTCACAAGTGTATCTGGTTACTTGGAGACGGGCAAACAGAGGGGCGTTACATGCTGAGAGCTGGGTGTATATAATCTTGATACGTCGCGACGCTAGGCCACGCCCTCTGTTGAAGTCAGAAGTGACGAAACGCATCATGGCGGGGCCTAGCGACGTATTGACAGCAAACATTCACCTTCTTGCCGGAGACAAGGAGACGTACGACCGATCGGGCTGGTCCCAGGGTCATATGCAAGACGCTCACTCCAGGAAGCAGTGAATCATAAGCTTACATTGTTTGATTTTTATAATGAAATTGTGAGTGGATTTTCAATGGGTTTTAGCCTAATGGGGCAGAATAAAATGTAACGGTTTTACACTATGTACACTTTGCCTCTCTCATTTACTATGCATGAATGGGGAGACGTGGATAGAGGGATCTATCAGGAGGAGCGGACCGTTTTTGAATGAAGTCTTATTTCCATTTATACTACCCAGAATCTAGACATAGAGTTGGTGGATTTTTGGAGCCCATTATACACAGACATCTGGTGAGTGTGTACCCCAGAGGGGGATCATCATCTTTCCACATGGTGCTCGTGTGGTGGTGGAAGGTGCACTGTCTGCTAGACAGACATCCATCTCTGATGAACACTATACCAATTGGACTGTGTGGACATTGATTAGAGCGCTGCTACAGATTCATGTTAGTGTATATACTAAATGTTTCCTCTCAGCCTAGGTGTGCCATACAGCTAATAGTCTAGCCCACAATAATAATGAGTCAAGGGATAAAAGGGACAGGTGTTTGGATCAGCCATATATAGAGTTAGAAAGATGGACTCAGCTTCATTGAAACATTGGCAAAAAAAACACTGCTGATTTGATACATCTCCTCTCCAAGACCCTGGGTGCTTCTATACATGTTTTGAATTTTTATAGAGTTATGTATAAATATAAATATAAGGACCTGTTTACACATGCGTCGCTCTGTGAAGAAAGATTTGTGGTGGATCGCTTTTCATAGAGAGGTACAGGAGTTTTTGACAGGCATTCAGGAGGTGATACTGCTACCTTCTAAATGCCTGTTTTGTGTTTTTTTTTAATGGGCTGTCTACTTGAACATGTCAAGGGAATAATTTTTGTCACACCTTAAGGCTGGGTTCACACTATTGCGAATTGGATGCTGGTCTCTCCGCATCCAATTCACATGTCAGGGGATTGTGACTGGCTCTCAATAGAGCTGGTTCACACATCTCCCGGAGTGGCTCCAGTATGAATTGCACAGGAGTCCTGTCTGTCTTTTGGTCCATTTCTGGTCCGAATTCAGCCAAAAATTTGGACTGAAATCAGACCTGAAGCGGTTAATGGGGACGCACCAGACCCCTGCTATGAGCTGCTTTGTGATGCGGTGCAAACCCAGCCTAAAGCAAAACATTGCGGCCATGGCATTTGTTCACTCCTGTCCAGCTGCCTTTTCAACTTAGAGGGCAATTGGGGGTGGGGGGCATTAAGGACATGCCACAAACCACATATTTTTACTACCTCCTCAACTGCAAGTGTAAACAAAACTTAACTTTTAGGCCATGCACACTGTGTTAAAAATTTTACTTTTAGTGGTGTCTGACATTTTTTTTTCTGTCTCTAAATGCCCCTCCTTGTTAGCCTATATGTCCATGCAGAGACAATTAAAGGTAGAAAAAAACACTGCCAGTGCATCCAGGAGCAGCAGTGTTTTGGCAGAAAAAAACACTTGATGTGTGTAAATGCATTTAAATGGACGTTAACGCTAGGCAGGTCAATTGCTCGAGCATTAATTAATTAATTTATTTATTTATTTATTTCAGGTACTTATATAGTGCCGTCAATTTACGCAACGCTTTACAAATATATTTTACATTCACGTCAGCCCGTACCCTCAAGGAGCTTACAATCTAGGGTCCCTAACTCACATTCATACATACTAGGGCCAATTTTACAGGAACCAATTAACCTACCAGCATGTCTTTGTTTATTTCAATGGCCAGAATAAATTATTATTTATAAATAAATGGATTAAAACTGCACTATATAAAAAGAAAAAATATGTTAGCACAAGTTCATGAGGGTACAGCTGCAGCCAAACCACTAGATACACAAGGCAGGAAAGCTAAATATTTGAAAAGGCTGCGCTAATCATCATAAATGAGAAAAAGTCCATAATAAGTGAATGAAAAAACAAGCAGAGTTCAATCTGTGTGTTTAAAGATGGAAATATCCACTCAGCCGATTAACACCACCACAGTGTGCATCCACAGATCCCATGGCACAGTAAGCACCATCAATGTGATATCCATCACCTTATCAGATGTCCGCTTACCGAAGGATGTGGACCCCTTAGTTACAGGAGGTCAAAATGGCTTCTGGCTTCTGACCCAGCCAGGGTGTAATGCCGCTCAGGAATCTCTAGATGTAGGTCTAAGGTCATGTACAGTATCTCACAAAAGTGAGTACACCCCTCACATTTTTGTAAATATTTTATTATATCTTTTCATATGACAACACTGAAGAAATGACACTTTGCTACACTGTAAAGTAGTGAGTGTACAGCTTGTATAATAGTGTAAATTTGCTGTCCCCTCAAAGTAACTCAACACACAGCCATTAATGTCTAAACCACTGGCCACAAAAATGAGCACACCCCTAAGTGAAAATGTCCAAATTGGGCCCGATTAGCCATTTTCCCTCCTGTGTCATGTGACTCGTTAGTGTTACAAGGCCTCAGGTGTGAATGGGGAGCAGGTGTGTTATCACTCTCAATCTCTCATACTTGTCACTGGAAGTTTAACATGTTCCAGCTCATGGCAAAGAACTCTCTGAGGATCTAAAAAAATGAATTGTTGCTCTACATAAAGATGGCCTAGGCTATAAAAAGATTACCAAGACCCTGAAACTGAGCTACAGCACGGTGGTCAAGACCATACAGTGGTTTAACAGGACAGGTTCCACTCAGAACAGGCCTTGCCATGATTGACCAAAGAAGTTGAGTGCACGTGCTCAGCGTCATATCCAGAGGTTGTCTTTGGGAAATAGATGTATGAGTGCTGCCAGCATTGCTGCAGAGGTTGAAGGGGTGGGGGTCAGCCTGTCAGTGCTCAGACCATACATCGCACACTGCATCAAATTGGTCTGCATGGCTATTGTCCCAGAAGGAAGCCTCTTCTAAAGATGATGCACAAAAAAGACCCACAAACAGTTTGCTGAAGGCAAGCAGACTAAGGACATGGATTACTGGAACCATGTCCTGTGGTCTGATGAGACCAAGATAAACTTATTTGGTTCAGATGGTGTCAAGCGTGTGTGGCGGCAACCAGGTGAGGAGTACAAAGACAAGTGTGTCTTGCCTACAGTCAGGCATAGTGGTGGGAGTGTCATGGTCTGGGGCTGCATAAGTGCTGCCGGCACTGGGAAGCTACAGTTCACTGAGGGAACCAGGAATGCCAACATGTACTGTGACATACTGAAGCAGAGCATGATCCCCTCCCTTCAGAGACTGGGACAGGGCAGTATTCCAGCATAACGACCTCAAACACACCTCCAAGACAACCACTGCTTTACTAAAGAAGCTGAGGGTAAAGGTGATGGACTGACTAAGCATGTCTCCAGACCTAAACACTATTGAGCATCTGTGGGGCATCCTCAAATGGAAGGTGAAGGAGCGCAAGATCTCTAACATCCACCAGCTCTGTGATGTCGTCCTGGAGTTGTGGAAGAGGACTCCAGTGGCAACCAGCGAAGCTCTGGTGAACTCCATGCCCAAGAGGGTTAAGGCAGTGCTGGAAAATAGTGGTGGACATACAAAATATTTACACTTTGGGCACAATTTGGACATTTTCACTTAGGGGTGTACTCACTTTTGTTGCTAGCGATTTAGACATTAATGGCTGTGTGTTGAGTTATTTTGAGGGGACAAAAATTTACACTGTTATACAAGCTGTACACTCACTATTTTACATGGTAGCAAAGTGCAGTTTCTTCAGTGTTGTCACATAATAATAATATATAATAAGATATAATAAAATATTTACATAAATGTGAGGGGTGTACTCACTTTTGTGAGGAACTACAAATTGCACGTTGCTCCTCATAGGAAAAATAACACTCCCATAGTGTAAATCCGTAAACTAATTTTAAATTACTTTAGCTGAAGTCATTAGTAATACACATTGCTTCCTTCCTTCCCTGGTAGAATCAAGAACTTCACTGTATTTCATAACTCCCGATGTAATAACAGCAAAGCCAGAATAAGGAAATGTTTACCTCTATCAGTTAACCACCTCAGGTCCGCCCAACGTCAAATGACGGCGGGGCGGACCTGCTATTACTGCGGGTGGACGTCATATGACGTCCTCCCTTTAAGCCGGGATTGCGCGCGATCGGGCGCGCGCATCCCGGCTCTGTTGGTGTCTGGGGACACGCCGCTTCACCGACAGGGGTGAACAGCCATTGGTTATGGCTGTTCACCACGTGATCGGCCGTGACGAAGTCATGGCTGATCACAAATGGCACGTCCGCCGTTCGCACGGCGCATGCGCACGATCGGGAGCGTGCTGCGCGTGCGCGTCTGTGGCGGCGTGTTCCTGGGGAACACTGCCTGTCACCGACACTGGTATCAGCCGCCGGCCTTCTTCACTACTTCACAGCCGATCACATCCAGTGTAAACAGAGCGGTAACTCACTGTTACCAGCTCTTCTCTCCTCACACAGTATCCAGTGTGAGGAGAGAAGAGCTGGGATCAGTGAGTTACTGATCTGCAAAGTAAAAGCACACTGAAACTTCCCCCCCCGCCCCCCCCAATGCACCAGTCACCCCAACAGTCACCACATATGCCCCCATAAAGGGTACCTGTCATCATAAAGTGTACCTGTCATCAGACTGCCATCATAAAGAGTACCTGTCACCCATCACCCGTCAGTGACCGTGGCATGTCACCTGTCACCCGTCAGTGACCACCGACAGCCACCCGTCACCCATCACTGACCACCGCCAGTCACCCATCACCCATCACTGACCACCACCCGTCACCCATCAGTGACCACCGCTGTGTCACCCGTCACCCATCAGTGACCACCGCCAGTCATCCATCAGTGACCACCGCCAGTCACCCGTCACCCATCAGTGACCACCGCCAGTCACCCGTCACCCTTCAGTGACCACTGCCAGTCACTTGTCACCCGTCACCCATTAGTGACCACCACCAGTCACCTGTCACCCGTCACACATATGTGACCACCGCCACTCATCTGTCATGCATCTGTAACCACCGCCAGTCACCCGTCATGCATTAATGATCACCACCAGACACCGGTCACCCATTAGTGACCACCGCCAGACACGTGTCACCCATCAGTGACCACCGCCAGACACGCGGCACCCATCAGTGACCACCGCCAGTCACCCATCAGTGACCACCGCCAGTCACCCATCAGTGACCACCACCAGTCACCTATCACCCATCAGTGACCACCGCCAGTCACCCGTCACCCATCAGTGACCACCGCCAGTCACCCGTCACCCTTCAGTGACCACCGCCAGTCACTTGTCACCCATCAGTGACCACCACCAGTCACCTATCACCCGTCACACATCTGTGACCACCGCCAGTCACCTTTCACACATCTGTGACCACCGCCAGTCACCCGTCATGCATTAATGATCACCACCAGACACCGGTCACACAGTATCTGTGTAGATGTGTAATTTATGTCCCTGGAATACCTGACGGCGCTCCCTGCATGTTGAGCCTCTGTATGTGGCCAGGCTGTGAAAAAGTCTCAGACATGTGATATCGCCATACTCAGGAGGAGCAGAAGAATTTGTTTTGGGGTGTAATTTGGGGTATGCATATGCTGTGTGTGAGAAATAACCTGTTACAATGACCATTTTGTGAAAAAAAAAAAAAGAAAAAAAAAATCTTCATTTTGCAAAGAATTGTGGGAAAAAATTGCAGCTTCAAAAAATTCACCATGCCTCTTACTAAATACCTTGGAATGTCTACTTTCCAAAAAGGGGTCATTTGGGGGGTATTTTACTTTCCTGGCTCGTTAGGGTCTCAAGAAATGAGATATGCTGTCAGTATATCAGGTGTGATCAGGTGTGATCAATTTTCAGTGATTGGCACCATAGTTTGTAGACTCTATAACTTACACAAGGACCAAATAATATACACTTATTTGGGTTATTTTTTACCAAAGATAGGTAGCAGTATAAATTTTGGCCAAAATTTACAAAGAAAAATTACTAATTTGCAAAATTTTATGACCGAAACAAAGAAAAAGGCATTTTTTCACAAAATTTTCAATCTTTTTTTATAGCACAAAAAATAAACCCCCCCTAGTGATTAAATACCACCAAAAGAATGCTCTATTTGTGTGGAAAAAAAGGACGCAAATTTCATATGGGTACCATGTTGCATGACTGAGTAATTGTCATTCACAGTGTGAGAGCACTGAAAGCTGAAAAATGGCCTGGACAGGAAGGGGGTTTTCGTGCCAGGTACTGATGTGGTTAATTAGTAGTGTTTTGAGCCCAAACAAACACCGCTACCCTAGGAAGTAGGAAGTGCCAGAAGCAGAACCGGCCCCATTACTCTCCAGACTGTGACCTGTAGGTATTCAAAGATATTGATACCTATAGAAAACTGTATCTGGGACATAGTCATAAACTGATGACATCCCATGGCCATTCCTTAGGTGCTTAATTGGTCAGCTCATTTCTGTCAACACCCTCCTCACGTACAAGAAAAGAGAGGCTGACCTGCAGTCTACAGCTCTTCTTTTACCATCAAAAGAAGGAAAACCATCTTGCTCATTCATTGAATTAATGAGCAAAAAAAAGAAAGGTCCCTTTCACATGGGCGCATCTGTTTTGTGAAATCCACTTGCTCAGCAGGGGATCGTTCCACTGATCCTCGCTGAGCAGGCAGATGACAGGTCCGTCTTCACTCACTGTGCGCAGCAGACACAGACACAGCCCGACTCTCTTCTATGGGGGAACTTAGGTGGAAATGGACTGCCAGTCCGTTTTCATTCAATCCTATCTGATCCACCAGATGGATGAAAAATAGGACCACCGCCCGTCTGGATTTTGTGGGCAGGATCGGATAGCGGCAGATATCAGTGCACAACTGGCAGGTCTGATCAGGTTCGCCTGAAAAATTGACAGGTGGAACTGATCAGACAGCCCATGTGAAAGGACCCTAAGAAAAAAACATTTTAGAAAAAAATATGGTTTATCTATATAGTATATATGCTATGGTGTAAAATTACTGGAATTACAGTAAGTATGCCATAGTTCTGGAACGCATCATGCCAGTTGTTGATGGCTGAAACAAAATTGCAGCACTGATATACACTGCATATAAATTCCAGAACAACCAGGAGGTGGTTAGGAAATTCACTTAACATCTAATAGCAAATTCAGATGTAGATTACATCAGGAGCCCTCTTCCCAGGCGCTATAGCAGCTGCAGTCCGGAAAGATCAATTATATAACAGAGAAGTACACAAATCAAACATTATTTCTTTCATTAGCACCATGGTCATGTGTTCTTGAACAGTTCTTGATAAACCACTGCAAATACGTTTAATATTATGTGCTGCTACAAGCCTAATGCTATAACAGAAAGTGCAATCACATCAACAAGGCAGCAAGGCACGACTGCTAAAATAAACCAGACAGCACCTTGCAGGATATTATATTGCTTTAATCAGTTTTAGAACTGCATCTAGTACTTGTACTATTTTAGAATGGTATATTTGTTGCCTTACTTATTACAAAAGCAATATTCTATTTAACAGGTTGTATGGGACCTTTTATATGTTTGATCTTAATACACCAGCAATATGAGCTGACTGTTAAGGTGCCTGCTACTTTCCTGAAATAATGTATTGCTTTCATAAAAAGGTAAAGCCTGTTTAAACTAAATTGCCTAGATTTGGCCCTATTCATCAATTTGTAAGATGTTTAATGTCAAAATAAAAAAAAAGAAATGCAAGCAAAAATAATAATCTCCAAGATCCTATCAATCTGTTATATGCTATATTGTAAAAACAATAAAACAAATTTTGAACAAGAAAAAGAATAAACTCCTGATCTTCATTTTATGCTTTAATTCAACAACTCCTCTACCACCTTAGGCCCCTTTTACACAGGGTTTATTCATTTTGACGGACTCCGCTTGCTCAGCGGGGACCAATCCGTTGATCCCCGCTGAGCAGGCGGATGGCAAGTCCGTCCCTGCTCCCTGTGCAGAGACGGACCTGTCAGAGCCCCACTGTCCTCTATGGGGAGGTCGGCTGAAAACAGATCCGCCTGTCCGTTTTCATCAGATCTGATCCGCCAGACAGATGGAAAATAGGATTTCTACGCTATTTGTGTGAATACACACAACACCAGGATTCGGGAGCGTGCCTGCACGGGCGACCCCAGGGAAGCGTGGTGGTCACTCGAGAAGAGAAGGAGCCCGGAGCACCGCTGGAGGGCCCCAGAAGACAGGATTAGGGGCCACTCTGTGCAAAACTGCTGCACAGAGGAGGTGAGTATGACATGTTTGTTATTTAAAAAAAAATAAAAATGTAGCCTTTACAATCACTTTAAGCTTTGACAATAAGGCTCCGTTCACACCTGAGCGATCCAAATCGCGGGCGGCATCACCGCAACTCTGCCCGCAATTCAAAATTGCAGCAAATCACGGGACACTTGTGCGATGCCATTACTTCTTAATGGCACCCCAATTGGGGCTCGATTTTGCCACCTTTGTTGCGTGATAAATCGCACAGCAAATCACAACACGCGATGCAGGAGCAACTTTTGAGTGACAGTATCCCGCTTTGCAATTGCAGCGTGATTTATTGTGCGGCATTCGCCGCAACATCGCACTGTGATTGCGGTGCCATTAAGAAGTAATGACATAGCACAAACATCCGGTGATGTGCCTCAATTCAGCCCACGATTCGGATCACTCAGGTGTGAATGGAGCTTAAAACCTGAAAGCTGAGTGGGTTATATGCAGAGCTACACCAGATTTTGCACTCTCCAGGTTTAGTAAATCCCCCCCTCCCCTTAGAGTCACGGTTAGCACTACAGATACCTGTGACTAAAGGAATAATGTTGAAGTCAGCTTTCTTAGCCACCACTTCAGCCTGCTTATTGGAGCAATACGCTGCATTTTAACAAGATCTCCCCTCTCTCCTCCTCTAAGCCTGTTTAATGTTAAGTTGACAAGCACTGCACAAAGCACTAGATCCATGATTGACTGAGAGTGTTGCCCCTCTACCTTCCAATAACTATGTGCAGTGGATTAGGGAAAACTGCGATCAAGAGAGATTCACATGCATGTGTTAGTTGCATGGAAAGAAATGGGTTTATGTATCCCCTCAACCTCCCCAAATCAAAGACTGTTCTGGAATTTCAACAAAATCCAGTGCCCACGTGTTTAAAACATGCCCAGCTGCCAGGGTCTGGAAAGCTTATTTCAGCACCTGGCAGTGGATCCATGCAGGCACAGATGCAAGGTATTTTCCAATGTAATTCTCTTTCCCCAACTGAACACCAATATATTTCCTCATTCCCCACACCAGTGTATTTTTCCTAACCCTCACTGAACACCAATGTATTTTCCCTACCGCACTACACACCAACCCTCACACCCCCAAAATGAACACCAAGGTATCCCCCCCCATCACTAGTGCCCACATCCCAATTTAACACCAACGTCCTCTCCTTCCCTGTCCCACCAAACACCAATGTACTCTCCACATACACTGTACACTAATGTTTACTTCAATTTTTTGCTTTACACACTGTAAACCATTTGTTTTTTTGAACATCAACACCAGAGCATTTTCGCAATATTTAGCAATATTTTCAAGGTATACCATATTATATAAATAGATGACCATATTCCAGAAATTATAGATAGATTAACATTCCCATCTGATGGGGAGGCAGGACCCTGTTGAGTGCTGGTAGGACAAACAGAGTTCAGAATATGTAGCTCATATGGAGCATAGTTTAGAAGGCATCAGGTACCACCTAAAACCAGGACAATTTTTCATTTGCATTAAAATGTAACACAATGCAAGATGTTGCAACAAACATGGATGTGGAGCCACACACTGATGACATCACTCATTAGTATTTTATTCAGCCAGACTGACTTCACAAGCAGACTGGCTTCTACACCTCCTCTCTTGGTTACTTAATAACCACAGTTTTCAATAATATCTCTCTGCTCACCCAAATCCATCTCTGTTCCTTAATTTATTCCTTCAATCTTCTCTCGCATTAGTACAGTAACTTACTAACTGACATATCAGCATGGATCATTGATGTCACACCACTTTCTCAAATTTTGGCCACTGTCACACTGGGATGGTGCCGGCGTTAGCGGCGCTTTACATATAACGATGCTTTGGTGCTGCTTTTTGGGCGGTAGAGGGCGCTTTTAACTGCCAAGAAGGGGTTAAAAGCGCCCATGATGCTCTTCGGAAGCGGTGCCCGTTCATTCCAATGGGCAGGGCGGTTTGGGAACGGTGTATACACTGCTCCCAAACCAGCCCAAAGACGCTGCTTGCAGGACTTTTTTCCCGTCCTGCAAGAGCACCGCCCCAGTGTGAAAGCACTCAGGCTTTCACACTGGGGAGGATTGAGAGGCAGTTTTCAGGCACTTTACAAGCTCTATTTTTAGCACTAAAGCGCCTGAAAACTGCCTCAGTGTGAAAAGGATCTAAGTCTTTCTAAAAAAAACATCATGATATCTCCTTGGATTCCACCCTGACTTTTCCATTAAGGTCAATAATACAACTATCAGTTTGATCCCTCATGCCAGGGTACTAGGTGTGATCCTAGACTGTCACCTGTCCTTTCAGCTCCAAATCCAATCACTGTCAAAAACTTGTAGACTTCACCTCTAAAATATGCCCCCTCTACCCATTGAAACCACCAAGTTACTCATTCATATAGCTATCTCTCATCTTGACTATTGCAACTCCCTTCTCTAAACTGTAGGTGCTAGTTAAATCCTGTATAATAATAATAACAGTCTCTGCCTGTAGGCTATGCCCCACTGACGCATTTCATCCTGATCAAGCTTATTCAAATGCTATTAATGAGTGATGCCATCTCTGTGCAACTCCAAATCCATGTTTGTTCCAGCTTACATAGAGAGCGCACGCTCCCTACAAGCTGGGAACCTGTCTCTGTAGAGCAGTTATGTGCATTTTGTGTTTATATTAACATACATTTTATTACTTTTAATTTTTGTAATTTCCTGTTGTCAATGTGTGTGTCTGTGTTTGTTGGAATTATAGATATGGGGCTTAAAACACATTAATTTAAAAGGCACACTTTGTTTTCAATATGTAGACATTGACTATAATGTAACACAACTTTTCACCAAAACACACAAAAAAGGCAGCTAGCAAAATTTTTCAAAAATGCAATGACCTGCTCTCTTTCATAATGCACTGATGTAAAGAGCTTCATAGATTACTATGGTAACTAGTTTTCATTTGTTAAACGTGCTGTGATCATGCAATGTAGCGCACATACAACGCCCAAGGGTTCATTCCCACCAATGAGTTAGAAAATGCACAGGTTTTAAGCAAAGCATATGATGCATTTTTAGAGTGTTTTTAATGTGCTGCATTAAAATATAATGCAGTGCAAAATGCATTTCATGTGCACTCTGCACGTGTTTTGCATGCGTTTTCTTTCTGCAGGCACATGGGAAATACTTCAGATTCCGAATACTTTAATAATTCCAAAGGGAAACTACTAATATACAGTTACATTCAACAAAAACAACACAAAAATCACAACAACAAGACACTACAATAAAAATTCCAATAACAGCATTAATACCAAATAAAACTAAATTAATACTGTAATCAGTACACCATACAATTAAAATACTACATAGAATAAATAACACCAATGGAAAAAAAATAAAAGAAATTCAAACTACCAAAATACAAATATTGCACCGCTTTCGCTAACATTACACAAAAATCGTTACAAATAGTTAACCTAATACCAACACAATATAAGAACTACCTAAAAATATGGATCATAAATCAGATTATGGGACATTGTACTAGAAAGACACAGTACTTAAAACATAAAATGCTCAAAAGGATGCATGCAGTATTTTTCAAAAACAAAATGCAATGTTGTCTAACCCAACACACTGATGTGAACAGCGTGATAGCTTAAAAGATTATTTAGTAACCTGCTTTCATGGGTATTTAGTGATCCTGCATTGTAGCACACATAAAACACATTGGTGTGAATGGGTCCTAAAGAATAGCAACTTAAAGCGGTGCTCCAGCCCCCCTCCAAAAATTAAAGTCAGCAGCTACAAATACTGTAGCTGCTGACTTTTACTATTAGGATACTTACCTGTCCTGAAATGCAGCGATGTCGGCACCCCAGCTGATTTTCCGATCGGCTCTTGGGTGCCTTTCAGCTTCACAGCTGGTTCCCTTCTGCGCATACGCAAAGCACGCTGTGCTTTCTAATTGGCCCAACAGAGGAGGAAGGAGAAGGGGGGATGAATTTCCAGGGGACCTCGCCGCATCTCGCCGCAGCTAGGTCTCCTGGAAATGGGGACGGGTGCCTGTCAAAAGCAGGTACCTGTTCCCCCCCCCCAAAAGGTGCCAAATATGGCACCGGAGGGGGGAGGAAGCAAACAAGCAGAGCTTCCCCTTTTGAGTGGAGCTCCGCTTTAAGTGTTTCTTTCGTGACAAGTTTCTGTTAATACAGCAACTAGAGGCACATTCATCTGCGTGCAATTTGAAAACAAATTTGCAAACACATTTGCATGTTTGTCATGCCAAACCCTCCTGCCATGGCTGAATGTGGAGCGGTTCTGAAAGGCAAAGGCTTGTAGACATGTGCATGACGAAAGAAATTGTTTCATTTCGTATAGATTCATTAACCGCTTGCCGACCGCTGATCGGCAATTGACGGCGACAATGTGGCTCTGTAACGCAAAACGCCGTCATACGACGGCGGCCACGATACAGAGCCACTGTGAGCGCGCGCCGCCGGAGGCGCGCGCATGCGCTCACTGTGTTCGGGGGGGCCAGGGAGCGGGTGCGGCGGCTTCGATTGCCGCCGGCCACCCGCGATGCCCCCCCCGGAGTGAAGGAGCAGAGGTCCGTGTAAGTAAACACGGACCTCCGCTCTGTGTGAGTGGGAAGGGCTGTGATCACAGCCTTCCTGTACATGAAGGCTGTGACCACTTCCCTTCCCCAGATAGGCAAGCCCCCATACAGTTAGAACACGCCCAGGGAACATAGTTAACCCTTAGCGCGCCCCCTGCAGGTTAACCCCTTCACTGTCAATGGCATTTACACAGTAATCAGTGCATTTTTATAGCACTGATCGCTGTATAAATGCCAATGGTCCCAAAAAAGTGTCAAAATGTTCCGATATGTCCGCTGAAATATCGCAGTACCGCTAAAAATCGCAGATCGCCGCCATTACTAATAAAAAATAAAAAAAAAAATAAAAACCCCAAAAATGAACTCTCATCATCCGTGAACGCGACCACTTTTGCACAAACCAATCAATAAACGCCGATTGCGATTTTTTTTATCGCAAATATGAGGAAGAATATAAATCGGCCAAAAACGGTGAAAAAAAATGTTTTTTTATATTTTTTTTTTGGATTTGTATTTTAGCAAAAAGTAAGAAATTTGTTTTTTTTTGCAAAATTGTCGCTCTTCTTTTGTTTATAGCGGCGATCAGAAATGACGCAGAGGTGATCAAATACCACCAAAAGAAATCTCTATTTGTGGGAAAAAAAGGACGCAAATTTCGTTTGGGTACAATGCTGCACGACCACGCAATTGTCAGTTAAAGCGACGCAGTGCCGAATCGCAAAAAGGGCTCCGGTCCTAAAGCTGGAAATCCTTCCGGGGCTGAAGTGGTTAATCTAGTTATTTTGTTTTGTTAAATTCAGTTGATTCATTTAATTTGTATTCAGGATTTGTAATCGGAATTCATATTTGGAATTTGTCTTATGTGTTTTTTGAATCTTCTTCGAATTTACAGATTTTTTTCTATTCAAAACGTTTGAATCGATTTGGTTCAAACGAAAATTTTAGATTTTTTTTCGATTCCAATTCAGCAAAGTGAACAAACAAAAGAGAAATCTTCATCAAATGATTACAATGACACTTTAAGTCACCTTCGGCTTAACAAAAACAGCATTATTTCAAAATGGTACTCTAATAATAAACACAGTCATTGATTTTGGAAATATGTTCGAATTTGAATGGGATTCAATGCAAAATTTGACTCGAATTTCAATTTGGAATTTTGGAAATTCAGACAAACTGCATTTAGTTATTCAGAGTATTCCGTAAACTTAGTTTATAGTGTAATTTGGGTATTCGGATATATCTGAATCTCCAAATAACAAAAAATTTGTCTGAATATTTATTTGGAACGAAACAAACCGCACATGTCTAAAGACTTGTCACTTCCTAAAAGTGACACAGCTTCCATGCCCCTTCCTGTAAAGTCCAAATGGCCATTGAGGCTGACAATCATAGAGATGAGTAAATAGGAATGTGCGGGGGAGAGGCTTAGTGGCAAGCTCCAACACTACCCAGCAGTGTTGAATCTTTGTCTGTGTTAAGAGGGTTAAGGAGGCTTATGCAGACATTTGCAGGTACCTTTAGGTCCATAGCAAACAAAACCAAAGACAATTCCCAGCTCAACTTACTGACCAGCTTGTAATCAACAAAATTATCCTATCTAACAGTTTGCAATAAAAACAGGGGTTTCGTTTGAACACATTTGCAAATACAGGCGTAAGCTGCAGTGCCACTTCAGGGCACCCCAATATTGTCTGAGCCCTAACTCAAAATTTTTGAGAGCCTCCACAATGGAAGCACATGCATAATAATGGATAGACAGGTAAGCCTGAAGGGAGCCCACCCCTCCTTAAAGTCACAGGGGTGTGCTAGACACCCAGCATATAGTAAAATGGCAGAAAAGGTGCCCAGTGCATTCCCTCACCAGTTTTCCAACAGTGCAAACACATGGCCACTGCCCCCACATATAACTGGTCTTCACAGGAAGGAGCACGTGGAAGGGCAACGCTTATCAAACAAAACCAAAGAAAATTTGCAGCTCAACTTATCGACCAGACTGCAACCAATTGAATCATCCTTTTTAACAGTTTGCATTAAAAACAGGGGTTTGCACATACATGCGTAAGCAGCAGAGCCACTTCCCAGCAGCGGCTGCATGTTTGTACCCTTAGATCCATACCTGCAGAAATGTCTCCACCATCACTTATTTTATCTCACCATTTATCCCAAAACTTTTCAGTTCAAAAAACATACACATCACCAAGATATATACACTATATTACCAAAAGTATTAGGACTCCAGCCTTTACACGCACATGAACTTTAATGGCATCCCAGTCTTCGTCTGTAGGATTCAATATTCAGCTGGCCCACCCTTTGCAGCTATAACAGCTTAAAGCGGAGTTCCACCCTAAAGTGGAACTTCCGCTGGTTGGATTCCTCCCCCCCTCAGGTGTCACATTTGGCACCTTTCGGGGGGGAGGGGGAAGAGGACACCTGTCTTTAGACAGGTGTCCTTTTCCACACTTCCGGGAGCTCTGGCCGGCGGACGCGGCCGCTGACGTCAGAAGCCCGGCTCCCTCCTCCCTGCTCGCTCTGCTACTGGCCACCTGGCCAGTAGCAGAGCATGGCAGAGCTCGCGCATGCGCGGTAAGGTGCCCGGCGTGAAGCTGTACTGCTTACACGTCCGGGTTCCCTTACCCGCGATGGAGGCGGCTGCACCCGTCCCCCGATCCGAAGATCGGCGGCGGGTGCCGACATCGCTGGAGTCCAGGACAGGTAAGTGTCCTAATATTAAAAGTCAGCAGCTACTGTATGTGTAGCTGCTGACTTTTAATTTTTTTTTTTAGCCCGGACCTCCGCTTTAAACTCTTCTGGTAAGGCTGTCCATAAGGTTTAGAAGTGTATCTATGGGAATGTTTGACCATTCTTCCAGAAGCGCATTTATGAAGTGAGGTCAGGCACTGATGGGGACGAAGGAAGGAAGGCCTGGCTCACAGTCTCTGCTCTAATTCATCCAAAGGTGTTCTGTTGGGATGAGGTGCACACCAGTCAAGTTCCTCCAACTCACTCATCCATGTCTTTATGGACCTTGCTTTGTGCACTGGTTCAAATCATTTGGTGGAGGGTGGATTATGTTGTGGGGTTGTTTTTCAGGGGTTGGGCCTGGACCCTTAGTTCCAGTGAAGGAAACTTTCAAGGCGTCAGCATACCAAGACATTTTGGACAATCTCATGCTCCCAACATTGTGGGAACAGTTTGGGCATGGCCCCTTCCTGTTCCAACATGACTACGCACCAATGCACAAACAAGGTCTATAAAGATATGGATGAGTGAGTTTGGGGTGGAGGAACTTGACTGGCCTGCACAGAGTCCTGACTTCAACCTGATAGAACACCTTTAGGATTGATTCAGAGCAGAGATGGCAAGCCTGGCCTTCTCGTCCACATCATTGCCTACAAATGCACTTCTGGAAGAATGGTCAAACATTCCACACACTCCTAAACCTTGTGGACAGCCTTCCCAGAAGAGCTGAAGCTGTTATAGCTGCAAAGAATGGGCCAATATTGAACCCTACGGATTAAGACTGGGATGCCAATAAAGTTCATGTGTGTGTGTGTGAAGGCAGGCATCCCAATACTTTTGGTAATATAGTGTACTTCCACATGAAATTAACATTTATCTGTTGAACTCCCCATTTTTCATAAGCTGTTGTTTTATTTCAAGTAGTATTTTTTATGACCACCTCCAACATTTATTTTTCCTGTTCTTCTTCATGGTTTTATTTTAATGGGTAATAAACTGTGTGGTAATCTTTGTGAATTGACTTTAGGAGATATTTGGTAGATATGTGTGATATCAAGGAAATAATAGCCGAACAAGACAAAAATAGCTTTGGGTATTGAGTCTTTGAGCTTCAGGCTGACTTCATACCTGTGTATTTTGGTAATACATGGTAAAATGCATGTTTTATTATGTCTTATTATAACGTATAGCAATGCACAACACTCTGAATGGCATTGCAACACACTGCATAGAGGGTTAAAACTTAAATTTTTTTAGAACTGCATCCCAATGTGCAAGTACAGTAGTTGCCGTTGAACCTGCATTGAGCACACCACAAACAGGCAACCCATTAATTGTCATGCCATGCATTGGAAAATAGGCGCAGGTCCAGTTTTCCTGCCATTGCCATGTGTTGACAGTCCATTTCTTGAGGTGACAAGTTGACTGTTAAGGACAAAATTGCTTAATTATAAGTATTTTAGTATTTTGGTAAATATACAAAGCAAAACACCGCGCTCAATGAGATTGTGTTTCTGAAAACATGTGAAATCAACTTAGATCTCTAAGTATATAAACATAAAAAATGCTGCTGCCTAGACGTGAATATAAGTATACTTTGAAAACCTGAAAATAAACAAATGTAGTCCAATAGTGTCAAACCAGTCCAATATGGACTCAATAATGTGACATAAAGTGCATGTGCTCAAAGTCCAACTAAGAAATCAACTGTCCACAAAGTGCTGTAGGGCTGGTATGAACCCAGGCCTGAGAACTCCTCCACCAATGCCACCACATGAGAACATTAAACACACTGAGGCTCACCAGACGTTCTGAGGTCAATCAGCATATCTCATAAACCATCCGGCAACATCTCCAAAAGGATACTCCACAGACCAACATGCTTCATCCGTCTAATCCCTCTAATATAGTTGCATGTTGGATCAGTCGTCCAGGCTCTTCAGTTGTCAGTTACCAGCACAAACAAGTGGCCCGCGGTCTCCCTAGCAACTAGCAGCACACCGGAAGAACGGAAGAGCACGTGGCCCATTTAAAAGTGTTAAATTTGGTGTTATCACTCTCACTCTCTCATACTGGTCACTGGAAGTTCAACATGGCACCTCATGGCAAAGAGCTCTCAGAGGATCTGAAAAAAAGAATTGTTGCTCTACATAAAGATGGCCTAGGCTATAAGAAGATAGCCAAGACACTGAAACTGAGCTGCAGCATGGTGGCCAAGACCATACAGCGGTTTAACAGGACAGGTTCCACTCACAACAGACCTTGCCATAGTCGACCAAAGAAGTTGAGTGCACGTGCTCAGCGTCATATCCAAAGGTTGTCTTTGGGAAATAGATGTATGAGTGCTGCCAGCATTGCTGCAGAAGTTGAAGAGGTGGGGGATCAGCCTGTCAGAGCTCAGACCATACACCACACACTGCATTAAATTGGTCTGCATGGCTGATATCCCAGAAGGAGGCCTCTTCTAAAGATGATGCACAAGAAAACCCGCAAACAGTTTGCTGAAGACAAGCAGACTAAGGACAAGAATTACTGGAACTATGTCCTGTGGTCTGATGAGACCAAGATAAACTTATTTGGTTCAGATGATATTAATCGTGTGTGGTGGCAACCAGGTGAGGAGTACAAAGACAAGTGTGCCTTGCCTACAGTCAAGCATGGTGGTGGGAGTGTCAAGGTCTAGGGCTGCATGAGTGCTGCCGACACTGGAGAGCTACAGTTCATTGAGGGAACCATGAATGTCAACATGTACTGTGACATACTGAAGCAGAGCATGATCCCCTACCTTCGGAGACTGGGCCGCAGGGCAGTATTCCAACATGATAATGACCCCAAACACACCTCCAAGATGACCACTTGCTAAAGAAGCTGAGGGTAAAGGTGATGGACTGGCCAAACATGTCTTCAGAACTAAATCCTATTGAGCATCTGTGGGGCATCCTCAAACGGAAGCTGGAGGAGCGCAAGGTCTCTAACATCCACCAGCTCCGTAATGTCATCATAGAGGAGTGGAAGAGGACTCCAGTGGCAACCTGTGAAGCTCTGGTGAACTCCATGCCCAAGAGGGTTAAGGCAGTGTTGGAAAATAATAGTGGCCACAAAAAAATATTGACACTGTCGGCCCAATTTGAAAAGTATCACTTAGAGGTGTACTCACTTTTGTTGCCAGCGGTTTAGACATTAATGGCTGTGTGTTGAGTTATTTTGAGTGGACAGCAAATTTACACTGTTATACAAGCTGTACACTCACTAATTTACATTGTAGCAAAGAGTAATTTCTTCAGTGTTGTCACATGAAAAGATGTAATAAAATATTTACAAAAATGTGAGGGGTGTACTCACTTTTTTGAGATACTGTATTATCTCTTTAATTGGGTATCACTGACTTACAGGTGTCAGGTATGTGTACCTGAACTAAAATACTCCACGACAATTCTAAATGACATTAATGTACCTGCAGAAACTCAACAGAACGGGATAGTGTGAAGGACCTTCAGTGTTCCTCTCTTTTTGCAAGTTAATACATACAGTTATTAATTAAAGACTTACTTTGTCGTTTTGTTATGTAGGAGTGCTGAATAGAATGTGTTTTCTACGAACAACCACTAGCCATTCTTATAGCATTCATTCCTATAGCAACAAACATGCAACTTCTTTATCCTTATATTTAACACGTTCTGTAACATACACAGGAGCTGAATGACTTTACATAGACACCAATTAGCAGGGCTGGGACATTGATGAACAATCTGTGATCAATAACCCCTAAGGAGACTTTTTCATCATAAAATGTATTGTCTTGTATTGATAACATTACTTAACCAAGAAATGTGTCAATTAAGCTACGTTTTCTTCCAAAGCTAGCTTTTTAGTGGCACATGAGTGAAACTTGTCATCAATAGAGTGTAACCATATCCATTGACTACATCAATAAATGTCATAGGTACCACTGAGATTCATTAAATGTGACAATGATGGAGACACGGAAAGACATGGAAACAGGAATGTAATAATCCTACACATGCACATACAATCTATGGTCTTAATCTCAATATTAATGTATTGCAGAGCTTGTTTGGTGGGTCACTAGTTCAATGACAGTAGACATCAGTGAAGAGATTCATCATTTCTTGTACTTCTTGCCGGAACAAACTTGGACTTGGGAGATGTTTGAAATACACATCCAAAGATCAAGCTACTATCAAAAACATGCATTTGGAGGCCTTTCATCTGATAGTCAAATGTTTCTGGTTTCCAATCTTTTTTGATAAATGGTGGTGCAGTGATCCGTAATGTTACTGTCAAGTGCAGGGGCTCTGAACTCAGTTCCTTGTCTACAGAATATTTTTGAGTTTCCTCTGAGGACATCTGTTCCTTCCTCTGATTATAGAATATTTAATTGTGGTTTTGCTTCATCCCTCCAAATAGCATTAATGGCCTGTATATCCTGTAGTCCCCCATCTACCATGACGTGCTGGGATACTGAGGACATCAAGCAGCCACAAAACAGATATTTCAGATACTGAGTACAGCTCAACTACTCTAGTTCAATGGTAATTTGTATATTACTAGCCATAGTGTCATAATATACCATAGTGTTGATTAAAGAATATGTTACCCCAACATTTCATATTCCTGATATGTGCCTGCAGTACCATGTACTCGTATAAAAATGTTTCCTGTTCTCTTTGTATTGCTTCCTTTTGTGAAATACTTGGTGTTCCTGCCATCATTCCCTCTACTTTCCTGTTAAAAACTGACCCCACTAAGCATGAGAGTGCAGCATGGTCAGTTCTCCAGCTGTGCTGGGAACTCATTGTGCTCTCCTCCAATGATCAGGCTTGTGCTGATACCCCTCTTCCCTTTCCCGAACAGCTATTCCCTGGGAAGACCAGTGTGTTGCTATTTCTCCTCCCCCTAGATCTCCTGAGCTCCTGTGAGCTCCTTATGCAGGTGAGAAACAAGGGTATGTGATCACTTATAAAATAAACTGAATTGAGTTGCTTTACAGGGTGAGGGTTCACATATACTTTAATTATTGTTATACAACTTGGTGACCATATTGTATGTCTTAAAGGGGTTGTAAAAGCAGACGGGTTTTATCTTAATGTATTCTATGCATTAAAGTGGATGTAAACCAGATTCATGAAATTTGAGCTGGGCACATATATCTGCAGTGTTTTCTTATCTCTCTTCAAAGCACTAAGTGCCATGGCTTTCTCCTGCTTCGTTCTTCTGTTATCAGTATGATAACTTCTGACAAGTTCTCTGACACATGTGATAAAACCAGCCTGCATTTTGCGTCAGGGTGGGTGCTATAAATAGATTAGCAGAAAGCTGCTCTATTCACAGCACATCTCTGAAAGTCTCTGCCTATGTGGAGGGGGGTGTGTTTCATCCAATCAGCTGTCTCCTGGTGTAATCCAACACTACACTGTTACTGCTGAATGAGGAAGTGAAAATCTCTAACATGATGTGCACTTTCTAAACAGCTTATAAGGCTGAAGACAGCAGATATACATATAAAACTTATGAAGGAGGATTTGTTTCATCTCTGTGTATCATCTGAGGCTGTTCACTTCACTGGGTATATGTGAGGGTTTACATTTACTTTAAGATAAAAAGCCTTCTGTGTGCAGTAGCAGCTCTTAGCCCCCCTAATACTTACTGAGGTCCTTCTCTGTCCAGCAATGTCCACGAGTGTCTCAGCCATCTAAGATTCTCCCGCCCTGATTGGCTAGCACACAGCAGCTGTGCCATTGGCTGCTGCCAATCAAAGTCAGCTAGCCAATCAGGAGAGAGAGGGGACGGGGCCGGGTCGGGGCTCCATGTCTGAATGGACACAGGGAGCTGCTTGCTATGGGGGCACTGAACAGGAGGAAGGGGCCAGGAGCACAGAAGAGGGACCTGAGAAGAGGAGGATCTGGGCAGATCTGTGCAAATCCAACTGCACAGAGGAGGTAAATATGACATGTTTGTTACTATTATTAGAAAATAAACAAGACTTTACAATCATTGTAATAGTGTGGTATACTTTACACTTTAGGAAATGTTCATTAAGGAACAGAAATTAAACGAAAACACCACGAGCCCTAATTATGGAACTAAACTACAGTAGGCGACCTTAATAATCAAGCAAAACTGGTCATATAACAAATGAAAAATTACTTTATACCATCTAACCATGCACACACAATACCATGTCTTTCCATTGCCTCCCCCAAGCAGGGCATTTTTTCTGGTGGAACTTTGCAGAACTGATGTCTGCCTGCTTGCTTCACGGTCAGCAGTGGCACTACAGTCCTAATAGTGACACAGTTCAATTTAAAAATATCAAGAGTTAAAATGGGGATGGGAGAAAGTTTTAGGCATAGTTAGTAAAAGCATGGGCTTCCACTTTAAGCAATGCAAAGTTATTGCTAAATCAATAGGCCCATAGTAATGTAAAAATCACTCTGATCCATAGAGTGTCTGCAGGTTTGGGAGCTGAAGTGGTTAACCTACATTAAAGCAATCCTGCATTGGCAAAGTACAGGTTGGCATTAAGGAAAAACAATCAAACCAAACACTCCAAAATGAGTCCATATAAACTCATATAATCTGGAACAGGAAACATTAAGCATACACTGGAAAGATAAAATACCTAATTTTAAGCGAGCAATTTTTTTCCAAAGCTGGGGGTTGCTCTCCAAGAGCAGGTTCATACGACATTGCACCCTTTTGAATCTGTGAGTTTTTGAGCGTTCCCGTGCATTTCAATTTTCACAGCCCATTCATTTCAATTTGTACTAAACACACAGAAATGTGAAAAAGTGGTGCAGGTACTGATGTGAACAGGCCCTCAGATGGAAGGGAACATTGTCATCAAAATACCCACAACAGAAATGGGAATGCTTCAAATCAAATGTATGTAAACACACTGCAAAATATGTTCCCATGGGCAATACGTTTAAAAGGAAGTCATGTTAGGTACAGACAGGAAGTTCCGGGTGAGAGGGGTGAGAGGTGAGTGGGGAGGAAGTAGAGAGAAGACATTGCTGGAAGTGGCAGCAGAGGAGCCCAAATAAATCCATCCTTTTCCAGCCTTGGTGTATCAGAGGGTGTGGTATTCCTGGAACAGACATTGTCATCCAGAATCAGGGGATCTATCCATCATTGACTTCTTTGGGGGAACTCATATTGAGTGGCAATTCGGTACCATTATGGAGTGGTGATGCAAGATTTATCCTACTGTGTTCATATCCGTGGTTTCATGTGTCTTGCTACTATTACAATCTATGACCGATGTGATGATGTGGGATTGATGCGGTAAAGTGGGATCTTTTGGTCATGTGTATACCCTACAGTTGGAGTCTATTGTTTAATAGCACTCTGGTAAGCACAGTATTTGGTTTCGGGGGTGAATATTCACAAATAATGATGGTTATGGACTGTCGCTAAGTTTATATATATCACCTCTTTGCACCGGATACTCATCACTTTTGGACTGTCTCTACATATCTATGGATACGTTACATTATATTATATCACATTTATGAATTTCACTATATATATTTTGGAATTATTTTATATCATGTAATTCTGCACTTTGCACTTTTTATTTGATTTATTCACTGAGAATTAATTTCCAGTGTTGTATTAACTGCTTCCCGACCGCGCGCCGTCTTTTCACGGCGGCAGTCGGGGAGCTGGGCGCGAATCGCCGTAAATAAACAACGATTCGCATTTTGGCCACCAGGGGGCGCGCACCCGCCGCACTCCTGAGGAGTGTGCCCGCGGCTCGGGCGGACCCGATGTCCGCCGGCGAGCCGCGATGAGCGGCTACAGGGAAAAGAAGGGGAACCGCCGATGTAAACACGGCGGTTTCCCGCCCTGTCAGTGGGGCATGGGTGATCTACTGATCCCTGTCACTGGGATCAGTTAGATCTCTCATGCCCATGTTAGCCCAACCCCCCCACAGTAAGAACACACCCAGGGAACACAGTTAACCCCTAGCTCTCCCCCCCAGGTTAACCCCTTCACTGCCAATGACATTTATACAGTAATCAGTGGACATTTAAATTTCTGATCGCTGTATAAATGTCATTGGTCCCAAAAAAGTGTCAAAAATGTCCGACATGT
Organism: Glandirana rugosa; assembly: GCA_018402905.1. NCBI lineage: Eukaryota > Metazoa > Chordata > Amphibia > Anura > Ranidae > Glandirana > Glandirana rugosa. Next base: position 761,326 of record BLSH010033372.1, on the reverse strand, counting down.
CCGCTGCAATATCGCAGTACCGCTAAAAATCGCAGATCGCCGCCATTACTAGTAAAAAATAAAAAAAAAATAAAAACCCCAGAAATGAATTCTCATCATCCGTAAACGCGGCCACTTTTGCGCAAACCAATCAATAAACGCCGATTGCGATTTTTTTTATCGCAAATATGAGGAAGAATATAAATCGGCCAAAAACGGTGAAAAAAAATGTTTTTTTATATTTTTTTTTAGATTTGAATTTTAGCAAAAAGTAAGAAATTTGTTTTTTTTTTGCAAAATTGTCGCTCTTCTTTTGTTTATAGCGGCGATCAGAAATGACGCAGAGGCGATCAAATACCACCAAAAGAAAGCTCTATTTGTGGGAAAAAAAGGACGCAAATTTCGTTTGGGTACAACGTCGCACGACCGCGCAATTGTCCGTTAAAGCGACACAGCGCCGAATCGCAAAAAGTGCTCTGGTCCTAAAGCTGCAAAACCTTCCGGGGCTGAAGTGGTTAATATATACACTGGTTCATTTATTGTATTATCATGTCACACTATATGAGATTTTGAATGTGTTATTTGTAGATAATTATTTAGCGCCGCACGTTTATATACACAAAAAAGTTTAAAAGACTAAAAATAGGCACATGTGCGGGAGCTCCGTGATGGCCGCGTAAGCCAGGAGCTCCGCACCAGGCCCGTACACAGCAGCTACAGCGGGCAGACACCTAAGGACCCGGGTCCCCCGCTCTTCGGAACCCCCCCGCACACTCTCCGATGCCCGGAGTCTCGGCTAGGAGAAGCCTGGAGCCGCAATTTCAGACCCAGGCCGCTGTCGGGTGTACCAAGATGGCCGCCGCGGCCTTGCCTCATGCTTCCAGCGAGCCTGGAAAATCAGATCACAGACAGGTACTATCTCCTCCTTCACTAATCTTCTCCCTTGAGACCTTTGGGCAGCCCCAGCAAGCGATGTCCTCATCTCCAGCTTCCACAGAATCCCTCCTGAGGCATGTACTGGAAGACAAGGCCACTACACCCAGTAGGCCCAGGCAAGCCTCCCAGTCAGTTAGCCCGGCTCTCAGTCAGACCACCATAGACTCCCCTCTAAATACAGCGGACCTCTTCCTCAGGATCTCTGAGGAAGGATCTCAAAATTGAAGACATGGAAAATAGATCCAGGAGACAGAACTTCAGAGTCAGGGGTCTCCCAGAGTCCCTCACAGACGTCCAAGGAGCCATCCATGACCTAATGAAGAACCTCATCCCGGACGCCCCACAGCACCGCCTGGAACTTGACAGGGCTTATAGAGCCCTGGGGCCTCCAAGGAAAGATGGCTCCCCCAGGGATATCATTGTGAAACCCCACTTCTACGCCATGAAGGAAGAAATTATGAAGCGGGCCCGCAGCAACTCTCAGGTATCGTGTCTGGGGCACCAGATACAGATTTTTGCAGACCTGGCCCCCTCCACCATACAAAAGAGAAGAGCACTTAAACCTCTCCTATCCATTCTCCAGCAAAAAACATCAAATACTGGTGGGCCTTTCCCTTTGCAGTAAAATTTGCATGGAAAAGCAAGACCCTCTCCTTCTCCTCATTCCCGGAGGGCGAAAAGACTTTGCTAGTCCTCAAGCTGATCAACCTTGAAGCAACAATGGACTATTCTGGCTCCGCATCGGGCTCTACCATACGCCCACCACCTGCCAGCCCTATCACCCCCCTGTGGAGCAAGGCAAAATCCAAAAGATCTATGGATAACCTACCCCCCTAACCCAGATGGTCTTACCTTCAGGTTCTCATTTTTTCTACGTCCCGTGGACTGCCACTTGCGGTCTCCTACCAGTCGGAGGGGGCTCAAGGTCTCAGAAAGTATCTCTCCTCCCAGACCTAAAAGGGTCTATCAGACGACCCTCTTGTTTATTGTTCTTGTCTTCTCTCTTTTCTTTTTCTCTAACCTCTTTCTTTTTTTAAGTCAATCGGGGGTGGGCTACCATATTTACTTCCCCTTTTCTGGATCTTTGCACTCCTGGGGACCCAAGATGTATCTGAAACACTATCTCTGCATGGGTAAGTGACTGTTTTGAGGTTGATAGCCCGCCACTTTCATGCCATGGCTAACTCAGCCCCTCCACCTGTTTTAAGGATAGCCACGCACAATGTGCAGGGCTTCAATTCCCCCATTAAAAGGAGGAAGGTCCTTGAGGAGTATAAAAGACTCAAACTGGACATTATAATGATCCAAGAGACTCACTTTCCAATTCGGTACAATCCTAAATACCTCCACCCCCATTTCCCGGTTTTCCACATAGCAAATGCAAATGACAAGACTAGAGGGGTAGCAATCATTTTTTCTAAACATTGTAACTTTACGTGTATGTCAATTTACAAAGACCCTGATGGGAGATTCATCCTTATTAAAGGTACACTGAATGATAAGTTATACTCCTTGGTTTCCTACTACGCCCCCAACAGAGGCCAATCCCAATTCTTCCAAGCTTAAAACCATCAATCCCCGACTAGAGGGCTTAGTTATCTGCGGGGGTGATTCAAACTCAGCATTTGACCAGCGTTTAGACAAATCCAGACCCCCCGGAGATCAACTAACCCACCCAATTAATTCCAGCCTCAAAATTGCTAAACTCATCCACTCACAAGCCTAATCGACATCTGGGGGGAACTAAACCCATCTAAGCGAGACTTCACTCACTTTTCTTGCCCACATCAATCTTACGCCAGGATCGATCACATCCTGACCTCCCCTTTCTTGATCCACTCCTCCAGCTCAGTATCTATTAAAAACACAGCATGCTCAGACCACTCTTTGGTTATCCTTTCCCTAACGACAATGGCGTTTAAGTTAAAAAAATTGAGGAAGCCATTAAAGAATATTTCAGTCTAAATGGAGGCCAAGAGGTCTCCCTGGAAACCCTCTGGGCGGCCCACAAGGCCACCATTAGGGGCAAGCTCATTCAGATAGCAGCTCAGAATAAGAAAGCCCGCCTGGTGGATATCCTGCATCTCCAACAGTCGTTTTTCTCCCTCAAAAAGCTACACAAGCAGCACCCATCCCCTGATTCTCTGGCTAAGCTTGATTCTGCTAGGTTTGCCCTCAATCTTGCCCTCACAGCTTCTGCCGAGAAGCGCATTCATTGGAATTACGCTAAATTCTATTCCCAGAAAGACAAAATTGGCTCCATGCTCGCGCACAAACTCACCCCTAGGAACAAATGGCACACTATCCCCAGAATCAGAGTAGAAGGCCAACCCCCAACAGCCGACCCACACAAAATCCTAAAAGCCTTCCACAGCTTTTATTCCGACCAAATGGCTAAGATAATACAGATAGAGAGCAATCAATAGGCGCTTTCCTGGAGGACCCACCCCTTCCTTCCCGCTCAGTGGCCCATAGGGATCTCATGGAGGACCTCATTACAGAAGAGGAGATCCTTGAGGTCATCAAGAAACTTAGGACAGGCTCTGCCCCAGGCCCAGACGGCCTTTCAACCCCGTATTATAAAACTTTCGCCACTACGTTAGCTCCCTTCATGTCAAAATTTTTTAATCATAAAGCAAATGGCACCCCACTGGACCCTCATCTCAACACGGCTTTCATGACGGTTATCCCCAAACCTGACAAAAACCCTGAAGAAGTTAGCTCTTATAGGCCCATCTCTCTCATCAATGATGATCTCAAGATCTTCACCAAAGTACTAGCTAACCGCCTAGCCTCCTTTATTAACCTGTATATCCATAAAGACCAAGTGGGATTTATACCAGGCAGACAAGGTCCTGATCAAATTAGGAGGGCGATTGACATAGTCTCCTTCCTTAACTCCAACTGGGATAAAGGCCCCAAACAAAGTGGTATGCTCCTTTCCCTAGACCTCCAAAAGGCCTTCGACACTGTCGCTTGGCCTTACTTATTTAGGGATCTGGAACAATGGGGCTTTGGTACTAGATGCAGGAATACCCTTCGAACACTTTACTCTACTCCAAAGGCAGTTATTTGCCTTAGGGGTCAACTCTCGAGTCCAGTATCCATTACCAAGGGTACGAGACAGGGATACCCCCTATTGCCTCTACTTTTTGCTATAACGATAAAATCTTTAGCGATCGCAATCCGTCATAACCCAAACATTATGGGAATCTCTTGTGGACCCCAGTCCCACAAATGCAGACTTTTCGCCGACGATGTTCTCCTCTTCATCACCTCCCCATTAATTGCCCTTCCAAACCTCTTTAAACTTCTCAATGACTTTGCAGATTGCTCAGGCCTAAAAATCAATTACGCCAAATCCCAGGCTCTCAACATATCACTTCAACCAGACCTGGTGTCTAGACTGAAGGAGACCTTCAAATTTGAATGGAAAGATACCCATATCAAATATCTTGGAGTTAATCTTACCTCCAGAATGGACCTCCTTTATCCCCTGAACCCCCACATACAAGAAACTGGAAGCTGACCTAAAGGGTTGGTCAGGCCATAGCCTATCATGGCTAGGCAGAATCAACTCCATTAAAATGACCCTTCTCCCATGACTCTTATACCTTTTTAGATCATTACCCGTCCTGGTCAGACAGGGCCACCTACGCAGGTTCCAACGACAGGTTCTCAAGTTCATTTGGCAAGGAGCTGGCCACAGACTCCCCCAAAAAACCCTATTTCAACACAGATCCAAGGGAGGGCTAGGGCTACCCCGCTTCCAATGGTACTACCAAGCAGCCAGAATTGCCCAACTCTCCTTGGTCTATTCAAAATATGAGAAACCTGTCTGGATACAGATTGAAAGACAGGCAGCCCCCTTGTTCACATTAGACTACCTCCTCTGGATGCATCCCAAAAACAGACCTCCCATATTGTCTCCGATCTTCTCGCAATCTCTAGTCCTATGGAACAATATAAGATCATTTACCACCTTAGTGTCCAAGCTCACTCCCCTCGCACACATTTTCCACAACCCTGCCTTCCCCCCCGAACAACACATTATGGCCTTCAAATGGTGGGTGGACAAGGGATTGTACCGGATTGGACACTTTTTTAACTCCTTGGGTCCCATCACAATGAGACATTGTATCACAAAATTGGAGATGCCCATTACTGAGCACTACAGATTTAGACAAATTCATTGCTTCCTCCACTCCATTTGGAAAAATAAGCCAAATCCACCCTCTATCACTCCGTACGAACATTGGTGCGGGCAGGCCAGGGATCAGAGGGGTGGCATCCAGCTACATGGGGGCCTGGGAGGAGGACCTACAGCTAGATTGGAATCTTGAGAGATGGCAAACTAACTGCTTCAGAGCTTACAAAGGTATCCTAAACGTTGCTCTTATTGAAGCTAACCTTAAGATCCTCACCAGATGGTACCTCACGCCTGCTAGATTGTCGACTTTCTATCCGTCAGCAAACCCTCTTTGCTACAGGAATTGCCAATTGACTGGTGATCATCTCCATATTTGGTGGAGCTGTCCCAGGATTAGAACCTTTTGGAAGAAGATCTTCAACCTGATCTCCTTAATCACAAATTGCCATCTGCCCAGAGTGCCGACTATTGCCCTGTTGAATGCGGACCTCCCCAGAGTCCCCAAACATTCCCGTAAGTTAATACACTTAATTTTCCTCTGAGCCAAAATCACTTTAGCTAAAGCGTGGAAACAACCTAAAGTTTCCTTTGAGGCAGCCCGTTGTAAGATCTCTTGGATAATGGAGCAAGAAAAATTAGCCAGTATCATCACAGACTCCACAACTAAATTTGAAGCCATTTGGGAACCCCGGGCAAAACATATGGGGATTTCTATGATCCCAGGCCACCAAAACCCGCCCCCCCCAGACCCCCCTGATTGACCTATTTTCTTTGATCTCTCAATCCTCCAGCCTTTGTTCTTCTCTTTTTCCTTTCTTTCTCTTCGTCTTATTGGCCTGTGTCTTCTTAGCCTCCGGGGTGAGAGATTCACAGGCCCTCCAATTTTGGTTTATTGCATAGTTCGGGGGGGGTCTTAGCCCACTCCCCCCCTATGGAGATGTTGCTCTTTTATCCGTTAATTGTTAATGGTATCACTCCTGCTCTGGGTTCAGGATCTTGCCTCCATAATACACTAGGATATATATGCAGCGCCTAGAATCACAGAGAAAGGCATTCATGTGGTCTTATATCAGAAACGAGTCCATCTTAATATATGATAACTCAAAATTCATATATTCATATAACAGTATGGTAATCTTCAGAAATCCGCGATGTATAAATGGATGTAAGCTTACCAGATACTGGTAGTACATGCGCGGAAGTCAAATCCAAACCGGGTGGTTGCTCCTCTGAATGACAGATGGTGAAGAGAAGGGGAATCCTATCCCAATAATGCGTATCCGTTTATGGTGTCGCTTGGGGGATCCCTCAATCCTTATGTTGCGCTAATCCTGGTGGAATACTCTATCCAGGGGAGGGCGATGATGGGGAAGAGAATGGCTCCAAATCCTCACGTCTCCATTCCAGGGGGTCATCCAATGTATATCACGGATATATAGGCAAGAAAAAAGATCCGCAATCGTGTGATATCGTTTTTAAAAGATTTATTCTAAATTATAGATTAAAAATACTCACATTGCATATATAAATCAAGAGCTCTTAGATAATGACAGGAGAGATAGAGGATTTTTGTTTCCTTGGATGACCCCCCGGAATGGAGACGTGAGGATTTGGAGCCATTCTCTTTCCCATCATCGCCCTCCCCTGGATAGAGTATTCCACCAGGATTAGCGCAACATAAGGATTGAGGGATCCCCCAAGCGAAACCATAAACGGATACGCATTATTGGGATAGGATTCCCCTTCTCTTCACCATCTGTCATTCAGAGGAGCAACCACCCGGTTTGGATTTGACCTCCGTGCATGTACTACCAGTATCTGGTAAGCTTACATCCATTATTTATACATTGCGGATTTCTGAAGATTACCATACTGTTATATGAATATATGAATTTTGAGTTATCATATATTAAGATGGACTCGTTTCTGATATAAGACCACATGAATGCCTTTCTCTGTGATTCTAGGCGCTGCATATATATCCTAGTGAATTTTTAGACAATACAGATCTGTTGTTTTATGCGTGCTGCCACCTCTAAACTACACAATATTTATCAATCTTTTATTATTCATAATTTCATTACCATAATTTATTTCCAAGTGAGCGCGGGTTTTCTTGCTTTTTATTGTCTCCATAATAGGTTTAGGACATAAAACACCAGCTTCTGTGCCCGGAGTTGGACTTTTTCAATGCCTATGTTATGTTTCCCCATTTTTGATCTAGTATGGTCTCCTTGAGCTCGCTCAGGAATTTACAAATCAAGTCCCGGGCCCCTGTGCCGGGTCGGTTGGTCGGTGGGGCGGGCCTATCCCATTCCCCTCCTGCAGCTTGCTCCCATTCGGGGTGGTGGGGGGAGGGGGTGGACTCACTTGCCGGGCGGCTGGCGCGTAGCAGGAGACTGGGGATTATTTTGTTCCGTTGTATACCCTGAATATTCACTACTCTAATATTTTTTGTATCACGTTCATCTAATGTACCATCTTTGTAATGAACCAGCCCTCTTTATTTTGTGTACTATGTCTGGATTTCCATAAATAATTTCAATAAAAACATTGAAAACAAAAAAAGACTAAAAATAAAACCTATGTGGCTCACTAGTATAGTTTAAAAAAAAGTTAAAAATAAGAATTGAAAATGTAAAAGTTATAAAAATTAATGAACACTATCATCATTTAAAAGTTAAAATAATATAACACAATATGTAAAAAATAAATCAAGGCTGTATGAATTCAAAATAACAGGCTGCAAAAGAGAGTAGGATAAGCCCCAAAAATGTTTTCAACTGTATTAATAATAAAAAGGTCTGAACATGTATGCCCTTTACAAGATAATTTAGAGTTGGTGACTGGAGACAAAGAGAAGGAAAATGTAAAAAAAAAAAATCAGCTACACTTATAGAGGAGTTTCACTCAAAGGTGGAACTTCCACTCATCAGATTCCTCCCCCCCTCACATTTCACATTTGGCACCATTCGGGGGGGGGAGGAACTGGGGAGAGGATACCTGTCTTTGATTACGTCAGCAGCCCAGCTCCCTACTCCTTCCTTTTCCACCACCGGGCCAGTGAGAAGGCGTAGTGGCTCGCGTATGTGCAGTAGGGGCCTGGCCCTGAAGCCGAAAGGCTACACTTTGACCAGTCGATCTGAAGATCGGTGGCGATGCCGACATCGCTGGACTCAAGGACAGGTAAGTGTGCTAATGTTAAAAGTCAGCAGCTACTGTAAGTGTTTTTAAAGGGGCAGTGAACCTCCGCTTTAAGTCCGCCTGTGTGAGAAAGGCCTAAGAGGCATGGAGGAGCTCCACTATGAGGAAAGATTATAAGGAGGCTATGAGGACACTCTTGAAAAGAAGTGATTAAAGAAGGATACAATCACCATGAATAATCCATGGGGCCTGCTTCTCATCCCTTCTAGTGGACGTCATATGATGTCCTCTTGGATCGCACCTTGCGGGGCCACACTGCGACACGATCTGTCACCAGCTCTGTCCATGGGACATAGCCGATAACTGAACACTGTACTGGCCCGCTGTGGTACCATGTTACCACAGTAACCAATCACAGCAGGTCACATGACAGTTGTAAAGAATGGATGGCTTCCTTTTAAGCCTTCCATTGTCTACAATTGTGTTACTAGCTGTGATTGGTCACAGTGATCACATGGTACAGACTGGGCCAATCACAGCCCATCTGTGCTATGTGATCAGCTGTGGCCAATCACAACAAAACAAACTGAAAGACTTAATTTCATTCACTAAAATGCTTGCATATAGCAATGCAATTCATTGCTATAAGCAAACATAACGTATAAAAAAATAAATAAATACTGATCACTTCCCTAGAGTAGTACAAAGTTACTATGGTAACATTAAATCGCTCTGATCAAAGTGTGTTTAATCACTTAAAGTGTTTGTTAACCCAAAAAAATAGAGATCCTGTCACGTACCTGGTGGACGTGTCTGGCTTATGCAGGGGACAGCCTCTCTTACAGCCCTGGTTCGAGAACCCCTGATAGTGTAAACAGGGAGTTCTGGATCATGGGGGGGCACAAGGGCTGAACTTGATCACTGGTGGTAGGTGAGGGTCCACATAATCTCATGCTTGGCAGAAGTATGATGGTGCAATCCGGGTCGGTAACTGGCTGGCAGTGCGGTACAGGAGGAGTAGGCAGGCGGATGGTTGGGTGCAGGCATCAGAGGTACACAAGAGGATCAGGCAGGAGAATAGTCATAGACAGGCCGAGGGTCAGGGCAGGCAGAAAGCAACAAGTCCAAGTAAAGCCGGGGTCACAAACACCGGAAAGTCTTCTCAGAGTATACACAGGGTTCACAAAGCACCGGAATGCTGTAGAATGGACAACTGAGTGCAGGGTGCTAGCAGCTTAAATGGCCGTCTTTGGCGCCATTGCCGGTGCATACGCGCACACATGCTACGTGCGCCCGCGCATAGGTCTGCCAATGGCCCCGGATGGTTCTTTACAGATCCTGGTCCCTTAAGGCAGATTAAACTGCAGAGTGCTTGTGCTATGTAATCTGCCCCCCTATAAACTGCAGAAAACACCCCCTGAATCTGCCACTTCCAGTATCCCCCTCTCTGCATAGACAACGAAACCAGGGCTCCTGAGCCCTGGCCACTGTTGTCTGTGACATCAGCAGCCCTGTTCTCATTTCTTCCCCAGACTGCCAGCTCCCTGCTCTGAGTGTGTGTCTCTGTACCCCCACCCCCCGCCCCCCACTGCCCGCCACTTAAAATTATTAAATACACACTGCCAGCACTCCAATATAGTAAGGCAGATCACACTGTACATACATTTTGTAAAAACAAGAGTTGTAAATAGCTATCTAGAGTTGTCTTCAGGCTGGTCATGTGACTCACGGCCGCTTCTCAGCTCAGAGACAAGGTATCTGCAGGTGAGACTGAGCGGCCACGTGATCTCCCCAAGTGACGATAGAGGGAGATCCCGGCCCCTCCTTCAGATGCCATCCATCGGAGCTGCGAGTCACAGGATCGGCCTGAAGACAGCTCTACATAGATATTTATAATGCTTGTTTTTATAAAATATATGTACAGTGTGCTCTGCCTTACTATAGTGGAGGGGCTCGCAGTGTGTAATAAGTATAGGTTAATAACCACTTTAAGAACCAAGCCTTTTTCTGAGATTTGGTGTTTACAAATTAAATTTTTTTTTTTTTTTTTTGCTAGAAAGTTACTTAGAACCCCCAAACATTATATATATATATATTTTTAAACACCCTAGAGAATAAAATTGTGGTAATTGCAATACTTTATGTCACATCGTATTTGCACAGCCATTTTACAAGTGCAATTTTTTTTGTGTGTCACTTTAAATGAAACCGTCAATCATTGCACATCTGTTCTGCACAATTTTTTAAAGTCTGTGTGTCACTTTAAATGAAACCGTCAATCATTGCACATCTGTTCTCACACTTCTTGTCTACACGTTACTAACTGCCAAAGTAAATTTCACTGTGTGTCTGAAATTTTTTAACACGTCTTGTCTACACGTTACTAACTGCCAAAGTAAATTTCACTGTGTGTTTTTTTTAACGTGAACATTTTACCGACACGTTTATGCTACACTGTATTTCATAACGTTAATGGTGTTAAAATAAGAGATCCCACAAATTTTTATATATATATATATTACAAACCCCCAAGATTCATTGAAAGATCGTTTTTTTTTTTTTTTTTTAAATTAAACATTTGTGGTTTAGAGTCTTTTTCCGAACCAAGAATTTCACCAATAATTGGATATGAATAATGTGT
>BLSH010033372.1:724992-749671 GCA_018402905.1 Glandirana rugosa | reverse complement strand
TTACTAGTAAAAAAAAAAAAAATTAATAAAAACGCCATAAATCAATTCCCAGTTTGTAGACGCGATAACTTTTGCGCAAACCAATCAATATACGCCGATTGCGATTTTTTTCCCCCCAAAAATATGTAGAAGAATATATGTCGGCCAAAACCGATGAATAATTTTTTTAATGGATTTGTACTTTAGCAAAAAGTAAAAAATATTGTTCTTTTTTGCAAAATTGTCGCTCATTCTTTGTTTATAGCGGCGATCAGAAATGACGCAGAGGCGATCAAATACCACCAAAAGAAAGCTCTATTTGTGGGAAAAAAAGGACGCAAATTTTATTTGGGTACAACGTCGCACGACCGCGCAATTGTCATTCAAAATGCGACAGCGCTGAAAGCCAAAAATTGGTCTGGGCAGGAGGGGGGTTTAAGTGCCCAGTAAGGAAGTGGTTAAAGTGACACACACATTTTGCAGAACAGTGAAATGGGTACTCCCGGCTTATTTATACTTTTTTGACACAGTTTGAAGATGATTTTAGAACAGTTCTATGGCCTCTAATGTCAATTAATACTTTTCAGACCCATTTTGAAGATGATCTCTATTTTTGCATTTTTTATGTTTTTATTTTTTAAAAATATTTAAAGTTATTTCCCTGTCCCCATTTCTTTGTAGGTCACTTGTCCCACCCTTACCCACATGTCCTTCCTTTTGCAGACCTCTAGGACCTTCCAGGACTATTTTCCAGCCTTTTTTGTGCCTAAAAGTCAGTTTCCCCATTGATTTCAATGGGGTTCGGGGTCCGGGACAAAGTTCGGGTTCTGTCCGGACCCGAACCCGGACTTTGTCCCGAAGTTCGGCCGAACCAGCAGAACCCGGACTTCTAGAAGTTCGCTCATCTCTATTGACTTGCCATTTTCTTTTATAGTTTATGGACTACTGTGGACTTTATTGATCTCTTTTGGTATGTGTACCCCATGCACCTGTTGATGCGCCTTAGACTTGTTTCTTGTTTTCATATGTGGGTGGGACTTACGTATGCATTTGCTTCTGCGCGCAACCTCGGCAGGACGGGGCACTTAAATTTTTTTTTTCTTATTTGTTTTACGTTTTATTTTTTATTTTTACACTGTCCTTTTAAGAAAAAAATTGGGTGACTTTTATTCCTGTTACAAGGAATGTAAACATTCCTTGTAATAGAAAAAAAAAGCAGGACAGGACCTCTTAAATATGAGATCTGGGGTCAAAAAGACCTCAGATCTCATATTTACACTAAAATGCAATAAAGTAATTTGAAAAAAAAAATTGTCTCCTTTAAGAGCATTGGGCGGAAGTGACGTTTGACGTTGCTTCTGTCTTCCAATGCCATGGAGCCAAGCGGGCGCCATCTTGCCCTCACTTAGCATCCAGGCAGTGAGGGGAGTGAACTCAATCTTCTTCGCTGCTACCGACGGAACCAGTAAGCAGCTGAGACAACCAGAAAGTGGCAGGGGGCCCTCTGATAAAAGTGATCTTGTGGCGAATCTGTTGCAGAGACCACTTTTATCTGAAAGCTGGCTGCCCGCTGAAAAAAATGATACCGGGGTTATGGTAGCTATCTGCTACCTTAACAATGGTATTCCACATCAAAGTAGCGACGTACAACGATGGTGGGCGGTCAGTAAGTGATTAAGAGCATTGGGCGGAAGTGACGTTTGACGTCGCTTCCGCCATGCAATGTTATGGAGCTGAGCAGGGGCCATCCTTCCCTCACTCGGCTCCATACCTCGTCTCCGTCTCAGGTAAAGCGGAAAGCAGAAAGTGGCGGTGGGAGCCTCTCCTACCCTCAATAAAAATGATCTTGCAGCGAATCCGCCACAGAGACTACAGTTATCTTAAAGAAGACCGCCCATGGTTAAAACAATACTGGGGTTAGGGCAGTTATCTGCTGCCATAACAACTGTATTCAACGGCAAAGTACCGCCATATAATGACGGCGGGCGGTCGTTAAGTGGTTAAAAAAAAATAGTAAAAAAAAAAACATATATATAATAAATATTATAAAATAATAATTGTACTGTCTTGACATTTTTGGGTCTCAAGAAATTAGATAGGCCTCGGTACATCACGCTGTGACCGGCGACATGCTTCTTCCAGGTTCGGCAGCTCCGGCCAATCACAGCGTGGGCTCCAGCACTGTGATTGGCCGGAGCTGTGCTGACGTCACTCCCGTGGCACACTTAGTGAAGAAACTGCAGAGTCAGGCTGTTTCTTATATTTTTAAAAAGAATTGCGCAACCCAGTGTGATAATGAATAATAATTTTCTGAGAAAATATATAAATTATATGAGTATGTGCTACTTATAGGGGATACATAATCAGTGAAATCAGTACGGACATGAAAACATCAAAAATCAAACATCATAAAATGTGAAGGTCCAATTAAAAAATATATAAACAGAAATTGCTTCCACCACATTTAGTGCAAAAAATTATCAGAAGTCCAGAAATTCGGATTGAAAAATAAAATAAAGTTCCAAAGAAAAAAGATACTTCCACCAAGTGTATAGAATAAGATAACGTCTGTATCACCCCACACTCTGAATATATCGACTCTTACCAGAGATGTAAATATACTTGGTTTTAGACACAAGGAACGTAGCGGCCGAGAAGCCATGGTATGTGAAAGAGTTAGGGAGTCACTCCATCCTCGGATGTCCTGTTGGACTCATGGCAACCATATATGGGAATCACAAACGCCAAATAGTGAAGTATTGTATGGTGATCAAAAATTAACATAAGCCAACTGGCTACTCACATGTACACAGTGTAGGGAACGCTCAGATAAGCAAGAAACGCCGGTGTAGTAACATTTTCCTCGCCCCCATGAAAAATCTCGACCGATGCGTCACTTCTGGTGTGGTCTCGTCATTCCAATCAGCTCTGTTTCTTCACTGTGCATGTGCCAATGACGTCAGCACATATGGACACAGTGAATATTTCCTAAATGGTGTAAGTTTAGGAGATATTCACTGAACCTACAGGTAAGCCTTATATAGGCTTACCTGTAGGTTAAAGTGGTTGTACAGAGTATACAACCACTTTAAAGTGGTTAAATACATAAGTGACCCATGTTATAAAATTTGTTTAGCAAAAGGGGAAGCTCCACTTGTTTGTCTCCTCGTCCCCTCTGCTGCCTCATTTGGCACCTTTCGTGGGGATTGAGGAGCGGGTAACTGGTTTTGACAGGTACCTGCTCCCACTCCTGGCTGAGTTCGCCACGGCAAACTCAACCGGAAGTTCGGCCCCTCCTCCTTCCCCCGTCACTGGGCCATTCACAAATCGCAGAGCACTTCTCGCATGCACAGTAGGGAACGGGCTGTGAAGCGCAGCCAAGATGGCAGTGGCAGCACCTGAGAGCCGATTGAAAAATCGGCTGGGGTGTAAACACCATTGGAATCATGGATAGGTAAGTATCCTAATATATATATATTTTTTTTTCAATAGATTTTATTGACAAATGGGACCAGATACAAACAGAGCAATGTAGGGCGAAAAGAGCCTTGTTTACACAGTGAATTTTTACATGGTATGTAAAGTACAAACTAACAAATAACCCAAAGTTAGAGCGACATAGTAACATGTACCGTGATGGTGGGAAAGGTGAATATGGTAATGATAATGTAAAAATCAAAGTGGCACACAAGTAAGACAAGTTTGTTCTAGTCTGAACAGGGGGTGGGAAAGGGGGGGGGGGGAGTTGTTCTACCACTGGAATGTTCATCCGAAAGTTCATCGTTGTCCTTGGTGACAGGAACCTGGAGCAAGTATATTTGGCCAGGACAAACAGCATTATCCGGTAGCAGTTGGCCAGATGGAGCCAGAGTTCGAAGCTGCAGCAGTGCGGTGAACACTAACGGTTGGAATTTAAAAGATGTCATCTTGTTGAAAGGGGAGTTTGTGGCCAACAAAGTAGAGGAAGGGGTCTCCTAGACTTTTGAAGTCCTCCGAGGGGAGAGTAGCTGACAGGAAGGGACCCCATTTACTAAGAAAAGTTTTTGCTGATCGTGGGTGGTCGAGGTTGGTGTTAAATTTGTCTTTATAGAGGAGAGCTATGAGTTCCCCTTCCACTTGGGAAATCAAGGGGCTGGTGTGTGATGTCCAGTTTTTTAGTATGGCTCGTCTCGCGACCAGGAGACAGGTTAGGGACCATTCCTTGGTTTGAGGGTCGGAGGAGGGGGACCAATTGATCAACTCTTTGTCCCAATGCCCAAATATCAGTAACAGCGGGTATTTTGGGAGGAGAAGGAGGTTAACTTTTTTGATGTAGGCGATGACTTGATCCCAAAAGGTCGAAATGAAGGAGCATGCCCAGAAGCGATGGGCTAAGGAGGGCCTCTGTTGTTCGCAGTGTGGGCAGGAGGAAGCCTGTTGATTTGTTTTGTCTTGGAGAAAGGGGATGTAGGCCCGGTGAAGGATTTTGAGCTGGGTTTCCCTCCATATTTCGTTGGGAGTCAGCCTGAGGGTATATTTGTAACCATCCAGAATCTTATGTGATAAGTTTGCATCCTTGAAGTCTTTATTCCAGTTTGAGGTACCAGAACTGGGTTGGGTTTTCCTGGCCAGTAGGGGTTTGTAAATGTCAGAGATTTTGTATGACTTATTTCGGATCAGTGAATCCATCTCGCTCAGTTTGAATCTCAGGCTACTTGTTGGGCAGGAGGACTTAATGAAGCTGATACATTGCCAATAGTAAAAGACTCCTGGCAAAGGGAGGCAAAGGTAGTCAAGCCGTGCTGCTCCCATAGGTGGAAGACCTTGTGATCCAATCCCCCTGGGAAATTGGGGTTACCCCTTATGGGTAAGACATGAAAGGCGAAAGGTTAAATAGTTTTCCGTATTCCCTCCAGGCTATCGCCGTGTCTCTTAGAAGCAAATTGTGTTGAAGGTTTGGGGGGACCTTCTTCCGTTTGGTGTGGAGCAAAGCGGTCAGTGAGAGAGGATGAACCATTTCTTTTTCCAGGTTGTAGTTGGAGTAGCAAGCTGACCGTGTGATCCAGTCCATACTGAACCTAAGCAAGCAGGAAATATTGTACAACCTTAAGTTTGGGAGGCTGGCGACCCCCTCGCCCCTGGGGAGATGGAGCCTGTGCAATGCTATGCGCGGTCTTTTATATCTCCAGAGAAACGCGGACATGGCTTTATTAAGAAGTTGGATATCTTTATGCTTGAGAAGTAGAGGGATGGTTTGCATTGGATAAAGCAAATGGGCGAAACTGACCATTTTTATCAGGTGGCATCTCTCCATGAGCGAGAGCGGCAGATCCATCCAGCCATTCAGTTCCTGAACGATTTTAGTGATAAGGGGGGTAGTTCAGGTGATAGAGGGAGGCGGGAAGTTTTCCAATTTTTATACCCAGGTAGGTGATGTGGGAGTGGGCTAGTGTGAAAGGGGATGATGTGAGCCTAGAGGGATTTTTAGCGGGACCTAGAGGCAAAATTTCGCTCTTGCGGTAGTTGATTCTGAGACCAGAGCATAATCTGAATGTATCAAAGATGTGTTTAATAGTTGCAAGTTCTGAGGTGGGGTTAGAAGTGAATATAAGGACGTCATCTGCAAACAGTGAGGAGTGTAGGGTGATGTCCCCAATTTTTATCCCGTGGAGGGGGGGCCTCGTAATTGATGTATCTCGAGAGTGGTTCGAGGGCAATGTTGAACAGGAGGAGAGATAGGGGGCAGCCCTGCCTGGTTCCCTTGAAGAGCCTAAATTTGGTTGTGAGGATGCCGGCCACCACCAGTCTGGCCGCCGGAGCCTGGTACATTGCCTCGACCAGGTGGAGGAAGGGTCCCTCAAAGCCCATCCTGGTGATGACTAATTGGAGCCATTCAAAGTTGACATTGTCGAAGGCTTTCTCGGCGTCCAGAGTGATGATGGCCCGGTCTCCCTTCGGGTCTAGCCTGACGCTCTCCAGAACTGCCAGAACCTTGCGGATATTGAGGGTGGCTGTTCTGCCTTTGATGAAGCCCAACTGAGCCGAGTCAATGATATGGGGAATAATTAGGGCTAATCTTTTGGCTACGATTTTTGACAGGATTTTTGCGTCAATGTTGAGTAGGAATATGGGTCTGTACAATCCGGGATCAGTGGGGTCTTTGCCTTTCTTCTCGAGGAGTTTAATGGTTGCCTGATTACTAGTGGGGGGGGGGGGGTATGGGCCTCCCTCCCATATGTGGGAGTAGACCGCTTGTAGGGATGGAATTTTTTTACCTTGCAATGCTCTAAAGAATTCACCCGTGAACCCATCGGGGCCTGGGGCTTTGGAGGGAGTTAGATGTCTGATGGTGTCACTTATCTCTTGGGCTGTTATGGCGGAGTTAAGGGACTCCAGCTGGGAAGTGGAGATTTTAGGAAGTTGTGCTTTGTTAAGGAAGGAAAAGGCAACGTCTTTATTCATTGGATCCAGGACATATAATGTGGAATAAAAGTTTAGCATGAGCTGACTAAGTTCCTCTGGTTTGGTTTTTAAACTGCCTGTGGTATCTCGGAGCGAGGTGATATGGGTTGGTTTGTATGGGCCCTTGCATAGCCTAGCTAAGAGTTTACCCGCTTTGTTTCCGAACTTGTGTAAAGTGGCCTCCAGGCAAGATCTCCGGATAAGCTCTACTTTGTCCGCCCAGGCCTCAAAGGCATGTTTGGCAGCGAGCCAGGAGGAGCGGTTGTCTGGAGTGTTTGAGTTGAAGAGGGCTCGTTGCATGTTCCTAAGTTTAGAGCTGGCTTCCTTATATTGGGTCATGGCATGCTTCTTAAAGGACGTTGTGTAGGAGATTATCTGTCCCCTGAGGAACGCTTTGGCTGCCTCCCACAACAGGGTGGGGTTGCTCGTGTCGGGGGAGTTGTGGAGGAAGTACTCATCCCAGGTCTTTTCTAGGAAGGACTGGAAGTCCTTGTTATTGTGGAGGAATGGGGGGAATCTCCAGAGGTTAGGGGCCCGAAGGGGGTTTGTTAGGTGAAGATCCACCGAGACCGGGGAATGGTCAGAGATGACCAGCTCGTGTATCTCTGAAGCATGCACCTTGGGGATTAAAGGATCAGTGCAAAAGAGATAGTCTATCCTCGAGAGTGTGTTGTGAGGATGTGAGAAGAAAGTGTATTCGTTTTCAATTGGGTGATTGAGCCTCCATATGTCTGTTAGCCCTAAGGAGTTGATTGTGGAGGCGAGGGGAGTGGGGGAAGAGCTAGTTGATGCAAACTTTTGTTGTTTCTTTGTCGCTTTATCTTCCAGGGGATGCATTACGCTATTGAAATCTCCTCCCGCTATGAGGGGCAAGTCTGGCCATTTCAGTAGGGATGTGGACATCGCGCTAAAGAAGTGTTTACTAGGGTTGTTGGGAGCGTAAATGTTTGAAATTTGATAGATAGAGTCCTCAATTTGGACGCGAGACGAGACCATTTGGCCTTGGTCGTCCGATTCTACCGATAGAATTTTGTGGGACAAATTTTTATGAAAAAGGATCAAGACCCCGGCTTTCCGGGAAGAGGCCCCGGAGCCTATCACCGTGCCTACCCAGAGTTTGCGCATACGCACAAAATCTGTGGGGGAGAGATGGGTTTCCTGGAGTAGGGCGACCTCCGCTTTGATCCATTTAAGGTGGCGTAGTACTTTCAGCCTTTTATGGGGGGACCGAAGTCCTTTAACACTCCATGATACTACTCTCATGGGGGGGGATCAGGGTTAGAGGGTATTGAGAGCTGCAATTTTATAATAATTCCCATTTTAGGAGCTGGGGAGTTTTGTTGCATTGGGTGTACTGCTGCGTTGGAGCCTGAGCGTGGGTTGGGAGGGGAGTCTGAGTAGAGGGCCAGTGGTAGCGGTAGAGAGGGGGGGATGGTGGGTAAGAAACAAGGAGAAAGGAACTGAAAACCATAATAAACAACCATTTCACTTTTTTCCACATGGTTAAACTGCTTATGACGTCTCCCCTTAAGAGCCTCCAAAAGGGCGCTTCTCAGCTGCGGGACAGGGCAACCCTGGTTGTGGGTAAGGTGAAAAGGGGGGGTCCCCAGCATGCTGAAGGGAGGAGATGAGTGGTGGAGAAGGCACCCGCAGTAGACGCATGCGGATTACAAGGCACAGTGGTAAGTTGACAAAATAAGCAGGGTAAGGGTAAACACTTACGGTAACATTTTGCAAGGGTAATACACCTGAGTTCACAAGTGAGTTCTTCATAAGAGGACCTAGAGATCGAGTGTTTGGGGAGGTACAGGTGGCTGGGAGCGGCCTCCCATTATGAGGACCCAGGAGTCCCAGTTAGCAGTGTTTGGAAGTTGAGGAATCAGTGAATTTGGGGCGTCTAGGGTAGTCTTTGCGGGGGCTTCTTTGATCCAGAGGCCGCGTGCCTGATGGTGTAGCCTGAGCCAAGTCTGAGTTGGATTGAGAGTGGGTTGAGCGCAGATAGTGATCAGCTTCTGCCGGGTCATGGAAGGCGAGTTGATCTCCGTTGGGGGCCTTGAGGCGGAGGACTGCTGGGTAGGCCAGGGTGAATTTGATGTGTCTTTGAAAAAGTTGCGAGCAGACGGTCTGGAAAGCCTTCCTCTTCTTCGATACTTCAACAGAGTAGTCTGCGAATATAAGGATTTTGAGGCCGTCAATTTCCAGGGATCTGGACTGGCGAATTTTTGTAAGATTTGTGATTTTTCTGCATAATTGAGATATCTTGCTATGATGGGTCGCGGGGGGGACCTCTCAGACTTGGGGGGGCCTAAGCGGTCGGCTCTCTCAACAATTGCGGGGGCCGGGAGGCCCAGTGCCTCCGGAATCCGTTTGGAGCAGAAATCCGAAAGGTTGTGGGATTGGAGCGATTCCGGGATGCCTACGAATCGCAGGTTGTTGCGTCTGGACCGATTTTCGAGATCTTCGATCCTTTGCATCAGCAATTGATTGGACTTTTCATTGCCTTGCATGTGGTAAATTTCATCCTCAATGTTGGAAATGCGGTGTTCAGCCTCATTAAGTCTTGCTGCATGGCCCTTGAGTTCCCTGTGAACATGTGCTAGGCTGTCTTGGATGGCCTTGTGAACAGTATTTTCCATTGATGGAATCAGGATGGCTGCTACCGCGAGCGCTATGCGCTCGGTGTCACTGTCCCCTGCAGGAGGGGGAGCAGGATGGGAAGGGGAGCCAATCTCCATCCCCATGTCCCCTTGTATGGCATTCAGGGCTTGGTTGGGACCTATCTGAGGTCTGATCGTTGTACCTGCGTGTGCTGGAGCCGCGTTGGAGTAGGCCGAAGCCGGGGGCTCGATTTCTGGCCGTGCCGGTGTATGCGGCCGCGAGGCCGATTTGTCCAAGAATCGATCCATTTTGGGACCGGGCGAGCTGCTGGGGTAGTCTGCGGGGTCGGATGCCTCCGTGCCCAGGCTTTACATGCAGGTTAGGAGGTTCGTGAGGGAGCTAGCTGTGGAGGCAGCTACTCCATGAGGCGCCGGAACCGGAAGTGTATCCTAATATTAATCGTCAGCAGCTACTGTATTTGTAGCTGCTGACTCTTATTTTTTTCTGAAGGAGCCTGGAGCTCAGCTTTAACATATATAGGTGATGACACCAGAGATTTTTGATTCATGGAATATCTAATTGCCTTCTGGAGATCAGGAAGGAATGTGTTTTTTACCTGCTGGAGCAAATTGGCAAAACACTCTATGCCTTCCACTGGACCAACTGTGGCATAGGATTCTATATATGGAGACTGATATTTATTTATTCTTTTATTTATATTTTCTGTTGGTTGGTGGATGTTTGGTTGCCTTTTTTTTAAACCTGATCAGCTATGAAAGATGAACTTCTGAAGTGTTTAGATGACCCTGCAATTCTGAGGATTGGTGAAAACCTAAGGGGTATATTTATAAAGCAGTGAATGTGATTTTCACCAATTATTAACTGGTGGTGAATCAATTATTGTCATTAAGGCTACTTTCACACTGAAAGTTAGTTTTAGCGGAGTTTTGCCAGCGATATGGCTCCGCTACGCAGACGGGAGCGTGGCACTTTTAACCCCCCACAAGGGGTTAAACCGGGGTTAAAAGTGCCGGCGCTCCGCGCTACCGAGGCAGTGTGCATTGCCATTAATTTCAATTACATGGACGGTAGAGGAGCGGTATATACACCGCTCCCCTCACTGCCCCAAAGATGCTGCTTGCAGGACTTTTTGTTGTTCAAATTTTTTATTGAGAGGGTAAAACAAAAAATAAAAATATAACATGGTTACAACAGTAAGGACCAAATGGTCCCAAAATATCACAGAGCAGCATTAGAACAAACAGATAGTGTGACTAATCGGGAGGTCGATTGCATATAAAGTATTGTTAAAAAAGAGAGGTGCAATCAGCAGTAGAGGTGACTATCGAGGAAGGTATTTGTTTCATTGCAGGCGTAGACGTGCTGGGTAATGCCACATGGTGGAGAGATCCCGAAGGTCTAAGATAAGCTGCTCAACTCAGAGTAAATAAAAATTAAGAGAAAATAGATGTAGAAGGAGAAGGAATAGGTGAGTAAGGAAGAGGAAAGGAGGGGGGTATCAGAGGGGTGGAGGAGGGGGGTAGTCAGACGGAGATCGCTGTGTTCTTATTACAGTAGAAAATTAAGGGTTATAGGCAATATTTGTTTATGGGAGGAAAAGATTAGTGTCGAGATCTTGAGGTAGAAAATGTTTGACCCATGGCTGCCATTGCTTCTCGAATCTAGCCATAAAATTGAGAACGGTTGCTTCAATTTTTGTGTGGATCATTGCATTTGTTATTCTGTGTTTAGTTTCAAGGAGTGGGAGGGAGGGAGATTTCCATGCCTTGGCTATTGTCTGTTTCGCTGCCGTGGTTACTTGTAGTAGGAGCTTAAATTGGTTGCGGGTGATGTCTGAGGGTTTGACATTTAGTAGGGCTATTGTGGGGCTGGGGTTTAGGGGGCTGCCTATAAGGGTTGAGATAATCTTGAAGACTTCTTTCCAGAACTCTTGAACCTGTGGGCATTCCCACCATATATGTAAGTGAGTGCCTCTGTCTGTGCAGCCTCTGAAACAGTTTTGGGGGTAGTTAGCGGAATATTTTGCAATGCGTGCGGGTACCAAATACCAGCGGAATAGGACTTTGTAGTTAGCCTCCGAGGCTATTACGTTTTGTGAGGCCAATTTAGTTGCTGACCAGATTTCCTGCCATTCCTCCTCAGTCAATTGGGTATGTAAGTCTGCTTCCCATTTTTGCACATATGGGAGGGTGGAATGGGGAGGGAGGTCTAGGAGTTGGCGATAGAGTAGGGAGATTAGTCCCCGCATGTGGGGATCACAGTCACAGGCTTGTTCGAAGAATGTCTTGTGTGGCATATCCTCTGAGGAGCGAAGACAGGTGGAAAAGAAATGCTTTAGTTGTAGGTGTCGGAATAATTCCGAAGGAGGGAGGTTATAAGAGTTGGACAGAGTCGGAAAAGAGACATGTTCGTCTGGGGTAGTAAAAGAGTAGGCTCGGATCAGACCCGCACTTTGCCACTTAGAGAAGGAAGAAGGAGAGGACCAGGCGGGATAGAAGGAAGGGTTACGCAAGTAGGACAGAAGTGGGTTGTGGGGGGACTGTAGTTTGTATTTAAACTTAAGCCTGTCCCATATGTGAAGGGATTGCTTAGTAATAGGGTTGCATATAGGTTTACGGTCAGCGGGACGTAGCCATAGGAGGTTGGCTACTGAAAGAGGGTCACAGTCTGTGGATTCAATAGAAACCCATAGTGGTGTTTCTTTCGTGGCGTGGTACTTTGTCAGTATTGCTAGCTGAGCTGCTTGGTAGTATTTGGAATAGAGCGGGAGGCCTAGGCCTCCTTGCAATTTTGGAAGGTGGAGTACCTTTTTGGAGACTCTGGGCCTAGTTGTGCCCCATACAAATTTAAGGGTTCTACGTTGGATAATGCGTAGGAAGTGGGCAGGGACGGGTGTGGGTAGTACTCGAAATAGATACAATAGCTTCGGAAGAATTACCATTTTCGTAGCAGTAATCCTACCTAACCAAGAGAGGGGTAGGGAGGCCCAGGAGAGTAGTAGTCTCTTGAGATACTGAAGCATGGGAGGGTAATTGGCTGAATAAAGGTTTGTGGGATCAGGGGTGAGTTTAATGCCCAGGTAAGATAAAGAATTTGTGACCCAATTAAAGGGGAAGGTCACTTGTAGTTGGGATTGTAGGGTATAGGGCAGTGTGACGTTAAGAAATTTGGATTTTGATGGGTTAACCACTAGCCCAGAGATAGAGGCAAATTGCGAAAGGTTAGCCATAAGGTTGGGAATAGTGACATGTGGAGATGTGAGGAAAAGCAGTACATCGTCTGCAAAGAGGCAGAGTTTGTGTTCGTGACCTGCAATTTCCAATCCTTTGATGTTCACATTTTCGCGTATCTGCTGGGCTAGTGGTTCTATGGCCATGGCGAATAATAGTGGTGAGAGGGGGCATCCCTGACGTGTACCTTTTTGAATAGGGAAAGGGTCTGAGGAATGACCAGCATATGTAACATGCGGACGGGTCAGAATAAAGAGAGAAGACCCACTGTAGAAAGTGTGGGCCAAAGCCCCATTTTTCTAAAACTGCCCGGAGATAAGACCATGAAAGGCTGTCAATTGCCTCTTTATGTCAAGTGAGAGGAGACACATGGGTATTTTACGTGTCCGGGCTAAGTGAGTCAGGAGAACCATCCTGCGCACGTTGTCTGCTGCTTGCCTAGAGGGCATGAAGCCCACTTGATCTCTGTGTATTAGGGAGCCAATGAAAGTATTGAGACGGGTTGCGAGGATTTTGGCGAGTAATTGGATATCATTATTTAGTATTGATATTGGTCGAAAATTAGACCAGGAGGTATCATCTGTTTGAGGTTTGGGGATCATGGAGATGGAGGCTCTTAGTGAGTCCGGTCGAAATGTTGAATTCTGGAGGATGGAATTCAGGGCTTTGGTAAGGGCAGGGGATAGGATATTCATGTATTGTTTGTAATAAGCAGCTGTAAAGCCGTCTGGGCCTGGGCGCTTATTGTTTTTCAAAGATTGGATCGCAGTATGTACCTCATCCTCTGTGATATGTTGCTCAAGGGAAGTGCGGTGCTGGGGGGAGAGAGCAAGGAGGTTAATGGGGCTTAGAAAATCGTGAATTTTAGAGGAAGTATCTGCAGTGGAGGGGGACGAGTAAAGCTCAGCCAGGCGCGTACGAAAGAGGTGTAAAATTTTGACTGGATTACTAGTGAAGGAGTTGGGGGCATTTTTAAGCCGGATGGGTTTGTAGGGTTTCTCCAGGTTTCTAAGAGATAGAGCAAGGAAGGTGTCCGGTTTGTTGGCTTTCATATAAAAGCGGTGATGTGAATGGCGAAGCGCCTTCTCTGCAGCTTCAGTCATAAAAAGATCTAGTTCAAGTTTAGCTTTGTCTAATCTGGTTTTATTAGTAGGGGTGGGTGAGGATTGAAAGGTTTCATGGGCAAGAGTGAATTCTTGCTCCAAGGAGATGAATTTGCTTTGACGCTCCTTTTTCCTGCGTGTAGCTATACTTATTAGGGTTCCTCGAAGGACTGGCTTGTGGGCTTCCCAGACCAGGAGGGGAGTAGTGTCTGATGTGGAATTTAGAGCGAAATACTCCTTAAGGGATGTTTCTATCTCAAGGGCATGGGATGGGTGTGAGAGAAGGGAGTCATTGAGTGACCACGGTCTCCTGCTTTGAGAAGGGAGTAATGATGAAAGGGTGGTTAAAGTAGCATTATGGTCAGACCACGGGATGGGGACTATTAGAGATGAAGAAATTTGGGGAAGGGTGCCTACTGTGGTGAGAATATGGTCTATACGTGAGAACGTGTTATGGGGGTGCGAGTAGTAGGTGAATTGCTTTTTTAGGGGGTTCATTTCCCGCCATGTGTCCACTAGGGAGTGATTGGCCAGGAGTTGTTGGAAGGTGAGCTTGCGAGGAGAGGTTTGCGGGGCGTAAGGGGACTTATTGAGGATAGGAAGGAGAACCTGGTTGGAATCTCCTCCTATGAGGGTGGTGCCCATTTTATGCGTGTCTAGGGTTTTGAAGAAGTGGGAAAGGAATGGGGTAGGGGATTGATTCGGAGCATAGTAAGAGGCCACTGTTACTGGCGTGTCAATTAAGTGGCCTGTCAGTATCAGGTATCTACCTTCAGGGTCTTGAATTGCTCGTTTTAACGTGAAGGGGGTGGATTTGTGGAAGGCTATTAAAACGCCTCTTTTTTTGGAATTAGCTGAAGCGGTGGACTCAAAAACTTTGGGGATTGTTGTGCTGAAAAGTGAGTTTCCTGAATGCACACGATGTGTGCTTTAAGTGAGGCATATGTGCGAAAGGCTTTTCGCCGTTTGTTAGGGGAGTTGAGTCCCTAGGCGTTGTAGGAGAGAAAATTGAGGTTAGCCATGTGGTATGGGTGGTGCGGTGGCTGGTAAATAAGTGTTACTCACTGCGTCCTGCGATCTCCGTCCGACATAGGGGAGTAGATAGGGAATAAGAGGGAGGGCTGAAACATAGAAAAACAGGGAAAGGTTAAAATAACAGAGAGAAAAAGAAAAACAATGTGTGGTACCCCTTGAGGGATCTTGTGGGATCTCTCGGAGGGGGGACATGTTGCCCGGGGAGTGCCAAAAATTGGGAGTCGCTGGGCAAGTGGAGGTGCTGCAGTGACATGCAGCCCGGAGGTCCAGACAAGGCTAAATTTAACATTAAACATTCTGAAACGAGCCATTGCGGCATCAAAAGGTAACTGTAGATATTACATAACAAAAACAAGAAGAAAAAAGCAAAAACTAGGGCCGAGATGAGAGAAAAAACAAAAATTGATCTCGGCTGATGAGTTAACTGGTCTACTGTCGAATAACCTAAACGGCAAAGCTTATGGTTACGGTCTGTTCACATGTTCCTCTCTGGTGGTTATCTGGCAAAAACACCAGGGGGTTTGTGATGGGGCAGCTCATGATATAGATGAGGGTCAGGTCGCTTCTGGAATCAGGGATGCGGGACATGTGAAGAGACCAAACCTCAAATAGTTTTGGTTTGCTGTATCTGTAGGGGTTGAATGGTTAATTGCAATTATAGGCATGAGAGTTCCTTGTATGCTGAGGGTTCGCTTGGTGGGGGTGCAAATTGCAACCATTTGGTTGTAAAGAAGCAGTCAAAGAGGGATTGGTCTGATGACCTGAGTCAGTTGTAAAGGGCCTTGAGGCAAGGGTTCTTGATGCGTCATCTCAAGTGGCATGGTGTGGAGGTCAGACAATCTGGGAGTAGATCCAAAGGGCTTGAGATTGTGCAATGTGGCATAGAAATTGATCAGTCCATGGAGTCCTCCATGTCACGAGAGATAGGCGTCGTTCTGATCCGTTTTGAGGACGAAGGGGTTGAGTGCGGTGCTTTTGTGGGAGAGCAGGAGGGCGAACGTCTGCGGGTGGTTTGGGATGAAGTGGAGGCGCTGGGATCCAGATGCAGTTTACGAAGACAGTCCTGTAGCTCTTCTGCTGTTTTACAGGAATATTTCTGGCTACGATAGGTAAATCGCAGAGCAAAGGGGAAGTTCCAAGAGTATGTTATCTGATGTTGTTGCAGTACTTGTAAGTGGGGTTTAAAGGTGCGGCGTCTGACAATCGTGGCATGGGAGAGATCTGCAAACAGTTGATATTGATGATTCTGGAAGGTAAGCGATTCCTTGGGTCTGGCGGCTTGTTGCAGCTGCTCCTTTGTGCGATAATAATGCAATTTGACCACGATATCCCGTGGTGGTCCGTTCTGTTTACGGGGGGCGAGTGTGCTATGGACACGGTCCAATTCCAGGCATTCTATGGGGATAGAGGGGGCTAGCTCTTGGAAAAGTGCAGTGACTGTGGATTGTAAGTCCTCTACAGATTCAGGGATGCCTCTTATGCGAAGGTTCGATCGTCTTGAGCGGTTCTCAAAGTCCTCTAGTTGGGACTGTAATGTGAGGTTCTCCTCTCTAAGCACTTCCATGTCATTAGATTGGATTGCAAGCTGTTGTTCAAGGTCATCCACTCTTTGCTCCAGATCAGAGGTGCGCTGACCCAGCTCCCTGATTTCTTTTGTTAGCTGTTCAGTAATATGGTCTGAGGTGTGCTGTAAAGCACGGTGCAGCATCTTCTCAAATTGTCTGAGGATGTCTGGTTGTGAGTCTCCTGAGAGGGGAGCTGCTAGGGAGTCTGTGTCTGACTCACCTTCATCTGGGTGGCGGAGGCGAGGGAGCCTCGGAGAGCGTGGCGTGGAGGCCTTGGATGTGTTAGGCGGCGCCATCTTGCCGGAGGCCCGAGCCAGGGCTTCGCGTATATTTTCTGTCCGGATTTTCGGCTTGGAGCCTGTGGCAACCATCCCGGTCTTAGCGCGACGGTCCTGGGGCTTTAGGAAGCAGCGGGATGCTGTTACGGGCGCTGTGCGGGGTCTGGCTCGGAGCTGAGAGCCTTCGGATCCTCCGGGCTGAGCGGAGCTCTAAAGCGGCATGTCCGTCCGCTCGGCTTTGCGCATGCGCACCCCCCTTGCAGGACTTTTTGTATCATCCCGCAAGCGCACCACCCCAGTGTGAAAGCACCCTGGCTTTCACATTGGGGTGGATTGGGGGGGATTTTTGAGGTGCTTTACAGACGCTATTTTTAGCTGAATAGCGCCTGTAAAGCGCCGCAGTGTGAAAGGAGTCTTAAAACACATACACCTGGAATACTCACCTATAGTGAGCCTTTGATGAATGTGATAATCACTGCTTTATAAATATACCCATAATTAGTTTTTTTTTAATCAAATAAAAACCAATGAACAGTATAACACATAACAAAGCGGGTGATTTATTTAAAAAAGTAACTGTGACAAGTAACAAAAGTGGAGTTGTTTCTCCCAATAACTAATCAGATTTAATTTTTTCATGTCTAGGTAAATAAACAAGGAATTTAATGGGCCCATGTTCAATCCTTTCCACCCCACATCCAATCATTGTCCAAATCTTGCCTTAAGGCTGTGCTCACACTTATGCGAATTGGATGCGGGTGGATGCAGGAGATTGTGGAGCCGGTGCACACATCCCCGGTGCAGCTGCGGAGGGAATTGCACAGAGGTCCTGTGCGTCTTTGGCTCCATTTTAGGTACGAATTCAGGCAAACATTTGGGCCTGATTTGTCCCTTAAACGGAGAACAGGGAGGCACGTGACCCCTGCTGTCAGCTACATCCTTTGTCAGTGTGAACTCAGTCTTACACAGGTTATCCCTTCTGCAGTCTATCATAAATGCAGCTGCCAGACTCAAAATCCAACCAAATCGTTCTCTTTATTCCTCCCAAGACCTCCTGCACTTTAGATCTCTTGTCACCTCCTTCCATGCTAGCCTCTCCCATCCTGTGAAATTCCCTACCCCAATCGGTTCAATTATCTCTTACTCTGTATACTTTTAAGCGATCCCTGAAAACCCATCTCTTTAGAGAAGCCTATCCTGCCTTCACCTGCCAACTGTACTTTTATTTTCTCCATCAGCTCATCCCTCACAAATATTACCTTTATATTATATGCCTAAATATTACCAAATTTTACCCTCCCTTTTAGATTGTAAGCTCTAACAAGCAGGGCCCTCTGATTCCTCTTGTATTAAATTGTATTGTATTGTAACTGTACTGTCTAATCTACCCTTATGTTGTAAAGCGCTATGCAAACTGTTGGTGATTTATAAATCCTGAATAATAACAAAATTAATACAAATATAAAATGGGCAATAATTCCCCTTTTGCTTGAGTTTTCCTTATTTGTAAATAGCACGTTAATTTGTACATATTGGGTGGATATTTTCAAATACAATGTTTCAAATGAAACAACTTTGAAGTTTTATTACACCCATGAGGTATCAATGTAGTAATGTAATCTAATGTAGCAGCATCACTCATATGGTTTCTGAAATGCTGGTTTGTTTCTTTCTCTGCATCCTCTTGAAAAGGAGAGCTAAAACTGCTTGCCAAGAACACTTCAGTCTCTGCCTTTTGGGGTCTCCTTAGAGTCCCAGTACAGCAACCCAATCGGGCCTGTTCTCAGCCAGGTCAATGCCTGCTTACGATTACATTTGTTGGAGTTCTGTACAAAGTAGCTGGGTAAATAAAGTTTTTTGGAAAAGCATAAAGCAGAGGGAGAAAGGGGAAAAAATGCCAGTCCGTCAATGCAAGAAGCTATGGGAAGAAGGATCAGCGGAAAGGGAGCATAAAGGCCGGCCCAACGCTACCACTAGGGGAGCCGCCCAGGGCGCAGCCACGGCCACTTGCCGACCAACGACATACTTGTACATCGCTAGAAATCAAGCAGTTATACTGGAATTATGCCTGCAGCTGCAGGCATCACCCTGGTACTGTTTTTTAGAGCGGGCGGTAGGTTCGCTTGTAAAAACAATCCTAGCGGTTAACTAGCTGCCGGATTGCTTTTTCAGCAGCAGTAGGGCCCCCCTTCTGCTGCCTTCCTGGCTTGCTCTGGCTCTCTCATCCCTCCAGGAGATCCCATTGACCAGCTTGGGTGTCTGCCAGCTGGCCAGACAGCCGAACAAAGCTGGGATCAGCTTTGATTGGCTTTCACTCTGGTAACCCGGAACCGATGACTTGACGTCCAATCTTGGTGTTTTGAATGCTTTTAAGACCAGAGGAGGGATTTGGGGTCTTGTAGACCCCAGATCTCTCCATAAAGAGTACCTGTCAGGCTATCACATGTCTATTGCTGTATAGATGTTTACGTCCTGGTGACAGACAAAAAAAATTAAAAGCAACAGTGTAAAAATAAAAATTAAATTAATAATTAAAATAAAAAATTGTGCGCTTGTCCCCCCATGCTCGCACACAAAGGCAAATGCGTGCATTGGTGGAGCATGCATGCAAACAGAGATCGTCCCACACATGTAAGGTATCACAGCGAACATCAGATCATGAGGAGTAATTGTAGCACTAGATCTCCTCTGTAAATCTAAAGTGGTAACCTGCAAAGGCTGTTAAAGTGTCGACTATGGGTAGTAAAATTCATGTTGTTTGTCGCTGTTGCACAGGCATGTACAATTTTAAAGCATGACATGTTTAGTATCTATTTACTTGGCATAACATTATCTTTTATATTTTACAAAAAAATGGGTTATGTGTTGTGTTTTTTTGCATTAATATTCCAAAAAACGGAGTTATTACCTGATAACTCACTTTTCAGGAATCTTCCAGGACGGCTTACAGAGAGAGGTTCCTCCCACCTAACAGGAAACACATGATCCACATTATAAAAAGACTGCTTACCAGTAGTACCTCAGTATTAAACAAACAAATAACCAAAGGCTCTGATATATATACAGTATTACTCTGTTGGTAAACCATCAACTTAAATTACAGTTATACCCCCATAACCATATGTCATAGACAAGTTGATCATTAAGGGGGGGAATTGGAGCCGTCCTGGAAGATTCCTGAAAAGTGAGTTATCAGGTAATAACTGTTTTTCCAAGTCATCTTCCAGGACGGCTTACAGAGAGGACAACATAGAACTACATGATTAGGGTGGGACCACAGCTTTAAGCAACCTCCTCCCAACAATCTGTTCCTGGTTAGAGAACAGACCCGGTCGGAAAGGTTTCAAAGGTTTGGAAGCTGGACCTGGTTACTGACTTGCAGATCTGGGGATGAGACCTGATGACGCTGTCAGACCAAGAAATGGCCCATGCTCTGTTGGAAAGAGCTTTGATGTTTTCTAGAGAAAACAGTGATGATGCCTGGTAAGCTTCCATCACTGCATATTTTAATCACCTTGTGATAGCGATATTTTGACACCCTCTTGCTTTTATCTGGGCTCCAGAACCGAACAAGCAAACTAGAGGTTGATCGCCAATCTATAGATCTCTTACTACATAATCTTCATTCAAGAGATACCTATGGACATTTAGACAATAGGCCCTTGTAGTTATCCAGCGAGAGTTCTGCCACAATGCTATACATACCCAAAATGCATATGCCCACACCTATGACCTTTCTCCCCTGTAAAAGCTGGTATGGTAGCTGTTGAGTGTTTGGAAAGGAACTGGGTAAAAAAGAACCTGACAATTTTATAAATGACAGGTGCTCTGCCCAACGTTGGTAGTCTGACTTCATATGGCACATTGTGATACTGGTGGCAAGTTATGCAGATAACCACTTCAGACGACTGAGCCTGTACCATTAACAGAATATTTACTTTGACCTGCTATAGCTGTTCTGTTAGGAAGGCTGTGTAAAAGAGATGCACTGTGCAATATTCCCTCCACAAAAGATTTGGGGAAACCAGCTGCCATGATCAATCCATATTAATCAGGTCAGCAAATGAAGATATGGTGCTTGACCCAAAGGGAGTGCTCCACTAGAGCCTCAATGCTCATTAGAATAGCTGCTTCTCCTCCAGCGGAGGAGGAATCTTTGTGAAAACCAAGACACTTTGTCATTTTTCTGCAATGCTTTCTAGGAAACTTCCTAGAGTGTTGCAGCACTAGAGCGGATATCCAGGCAGGAGATAATCTGTACGTGCAGGCTGTGCATCTGTCCCCCTTTTGCTCCCTTCCTTTCTCCTACAGGGAGAGGACACAAGGTGGTATGAGCCTTTTACAAGGAGAGACGAGGGTGCAGACGATCATACTATGACCAGCACTCAGCTGCCTAGGGAGACCCAAATGAAGCCCCACCACCGGTAGGGAAAAAAGGGATACTCAAACAGCCAGACTCCACAGACCCACTCTGCTGGTCTGTGGATTGTACAGAGAGTCAACCCAAAACCTCTGGTGTACCCTATACACTAGGGATTAAAAAAGGAGAAACCCAGTTCTAGCCTCTTTCTTACCTTAGGGTCAGAGTCTGCAGGTGTCTCAGACCTGCTTCCTGCTTACAGTCTCCACCGGAGACTTTACCAGCACAGGACAAAATGGCTATGTATGTATGGTATGTTTTAGAAATTGCATGAAGATACCATTTATACCCTTGCTGTGTACGAACCTTAAAACATTAGGACAACCGATTGCACAAGACAATGTAAAGGTCCGGTAAAAGCCTTCCAATTCATAAAGCCATCTATACCAATGAAGGCTAAACTTCCAGCAGGTCATTTTAACTATTAGGTTCAGTTACTACTAGTGCGACTCTCCATGCGACCCCGAACATGACAAGTAACAGCCCAAAAATTTCAAATGGCAATTGTTTCAACCTATGCGATTCAAGGTTACAGCGACCCAAGAAAGGGTCCTTTAACCATAGAGATGTGATCTCTGATGCAACCCAAATCCAGAGACTGTGAAGATGGATTAAAGCCGCACTCCAAATCACGTGACCTTTGGGTCGCAACATTGGAAATGTAGCCTCAGAGTTAATATATTAGATCGCATATGAGGCATGAACCACAATGTTACCATAAGAATATAACCCAAAACACAAGCATAAGCTCCAATGTTGAGTATTTAAATACATAGAGTTATAACATATTTGGAGAAGTATAAGGACAGAGACAGAGTATTTATCTAATACCCCACACACAGCTATTTATATGTAACTAATGACAATGCCACAAAGCCAACCATTGTTAGAATCATAAGTCATAGTTATAGCCTAGTCTCTGGCTCCAATCCATTACACATCTATATGGTGGAACTCAGGGAGCTCCGGGTGATGGAAGTCTAGGCACACACACTGGAGTGCACAGCAGATACTGTTACCCTATAGCAGTGGTTCTCAACTCCGGTCCTCAGGACCCACCAACAGGCCAGATTTTAAGTATTACCTTGGTGAGATGCAGACTAAAACACTGCAATCACTGAGCAGCAAATTATATCACCTGTGACGTATCTCAGTTATCCTGCAAACCTGGCCTGTTGGGGGGGTCCCGAGGACCGGAGTTGAGAACCACTGCCCTATAGTAAGTACAGCTTCAACTCCTAGACATAACCAGAGAACTTATTTGGAATGAGCAAAACTGAGTCTGCTTAACTGTATATTTAAACAATGTAAATTAACAGTGATTGCTGCATCCTTAACTTACTTTATATAGTGCACACTAAGGCCGGAGACAGATAAAACCATCCAGCTCATAACATATCCAAATCTAGGATAAATGAAAGCTTCTGGCACCTTTGAATAAGCCTTGAAGTGTGCAACTAAAGCCATCAGAAGCCAACACCTGCAGGCATTAACGAGCAATCATTAAACTTGGGTGTGTCCATGCAAGCCTTGCATGGAGGTTACACCCAGGAGTCTGCCAATTGAATCATGCAGGATTCCACATCTAAACATTTAGTTCAGCCTAGGAATGGGTTATTGCCTAAGGGCCAAGTCACACCACATGGAAAGTAGGTTAAATGGCTTTCAATGGCTTAGTTCACATCAGTGCAGTTAGTTCCAGTGCGTTCCAGCTCCAGAAAAAGTAGAACATGCTGCATTTTTTCTGAACTTAACTATACTGTCCTTATTTTAAGTAGGGGGAAAAAACTGCACTGGACTGCATCAAAAACGCACATGCAGAAAAGCATCCGGGCTGCCTTTCTGAACTGGCCCTAAATCCAAAAACAGAAAGTCCTGCTTACCCCACAGCAGATCCTGAAAACAGGGTGTAATTGATGGAGTAAGTAGACCCCCAGAGCCCTGCTCAAGTGTGACCCAAGTGTAGGAAGGGGTTAAGAGGTTGCAGCTTCTGCTGATCTCTGGGTTAGCCAGCCCCAGCTCTGCAGTTCATAGGTCTTAGGCCCTCTGCCTCCAAATGACCACACAATGGTGGATAAGAACACAAAGCACATTTACTCTGTTTGTGGGAGGCATGCAAACACCCACAGCAACAAATACACAAAGGGAGGAACTCCTCCTAAGGGTAACCACCTTGTGGCTATTTGCCACAAATTATAGCAAGTGTCATGGCGGCACCAGAGTTCATGGTGTAGCTTTGCAGACCAGATAAAGTCTGCTGTAATACTCCTGGGATGGCACCAGGGAATACTTACACAACCACCTTATAGCTGTCCCTTCAGGGGTATCTGTAGCTTGCATTCTGTTTTGGCTTACCAACATAGTTTACCAGCCTCAACAAACATGCGCCTCTCCCCCCAACTGGGAGTAGTCAGGGATTCTGGATGCCTCTGCTCCAGCCATGCAGTATTCCCTCCAAAAAGATTTGGGGAAGCCAGCGGCCTTGATCAATCCATATTAATCAGAAGCTCAGCCAGCAAATGAAAACCAAGACACAGAGTCTGCAGGTGTCCCAGACCTGCTTCCTGCTTACAGTCTCCACTGGTGACTTTATCAGCACGGGACAGAATGGCTTTAACCATCTTCTCTGTAGCCCTGAAAGGTCAAGTAGTGCAGATCCCGGTCTGGCGCTGTGGATTGGACGCCTCTTCTGGGACAGTGCATGGAGCTTGCAGCCCCTACCAGGTCAATGTTTGCTACCAATAACATGGCCGCCCTGCAAGCATCAGGAGACCACTAGACCACACTGTCCCCCGGAAGACTCACTGAGTCAAAATCCCACACTACCAGTGTATCTGAACTACAGGCATGCTGTTGACCGGACTCCCATGGAGAGAGGGGGGTCTCCTGGAGTAAAAATGCAAGGCTCCTTTCCAGGGCAGCCTGGACAAGCCCAAGCTACATGCATCCCCAGGTTCACTGCCCCTGTTCTGGGATGCTGTAACCGGGAGGCCCCTGCTGCCTGGCATGAAGGCCATAAACATAACAAACTTCTTCAGAGTTCTTGTCAGGCCGGAGGAAACACATATACTGAGGTACTACTGGTGAGCAGTATTTTTATAATGTGGATCATATGTTTCCTGTTAGGTGGAAGGAGCCTCTCTCTGTAAGCCGTCCTGGAAGATGACTTGGAAAAGAGTATTTTTTTCCAAAAAAAACCTCTGCACAAATACCCACCATTTCATTCTCTAGGTTCTCTGCTTATAAAAATATATATAATGTTTGGGGGTTCTAACTCATTTTCTAGCAAAAAATACAGATTATTTTTAATTGTAAACAAAAGTGTCAAAAAAGCCCTGGAGGTCAAGAGAGAGGAAAAGAGGGAAAAAGCAACTCTAAGCGCAGACTGGTAAAATGTATTTATTGGGTCAAACAAGCGGCAAAAAGGCTGCATTTGCTGATATGCTAAGAAATGTATCAGCACCCAAACATTAGTGGCTTCCTGATAAAGGGGAAAACATACAAATTGGCGGCCTATGCAGATGACCTGCTCTTCTTTTTAACGAAACCACACCTCTCTATCCCGAACCTAGTGACATTAACTAAAAGTATAATCTTTGCACCGGCTTATACAGTTTATGTACATGATCCAAGCCCTATCTCTCCACACCAAAGCAATTTTTCTTCTCGTCCAGTAGACGTATCCGGCGGTTAAACATAC
This sequence comes from Glandirana rugosa, assembly GCA_018402905.1. Taxonomy (NCBI): domain Eukaryota; kingdom Metazoa; phylum Chordata; class Amphibia; order Anura; family Ranidae; genus Glandirana; species Glandirana rugosa. The sequence continues at coordinate 725,301 of BLSH010033372.1, read as the reverse complement.
AAAAGGGGAAATAGTCCTTCGGTGATTACAAACCCACGACTATGTAAAGAATCGTATAGTCGTTTACGTCGGAAAAACGGCGAACAAACTGGGTTATTTATGTAAAATGGTCAGACGCGAATCTCAACGAAAAAGGGAGAAAAGGAGAGAGAACTGGAGGTCCCGAAAAAACTGTGAAAACAAATGTTAATTTTTATTAGACATAAAAAACGATCTTTTACTCAATCTTGGGGGTTTGTAATATATATAAAAATATTCGTCTCTTGGATCTCTTACTTTACCACCCATAAACACGTCTCCAAAAAAAAC
>BLSH010033372.1:605754-615913 GCA_018402905.1 Glandirana rugosa | reverse complement strand
GGGGGGTTGTGCTATCTTGACATTTCAGGGCCTCTGAAACTGTAATAGGTAGTGAGGAAGTGAAATCACCATTTTCACCACCACCAAGTCCTTTCTGACACTTTTTGTTTAAATGAAAAAATATATTTTTTTTACTAGAAAATTACTTCGAACCCCCAAGCATTATATATTTTTTAAAGCAGAGGCCCTACAGATTAACCACTTGCCGACCGCCGATCGGCAATTGACGGCGGCAAAGTGGCTCGTTCCCGCAAATCGCCGTCATACGACGGCGGCTGCGGGAACGTGTATAGTGAGCGCGCACGCGCCGCCGGAGGCGCGCCCGCGCGCTCACTGTGTCCAGGGGGGCCAGGGAGCGGGTGCGGCGGCTTCGATTGCCGCCGGCCACCCGCGATGCCCCCCCCGGAGCGAATGAGCGGAGGTCCGTGTATGTAAACACGGACCTCCGCTCTGTGTGAGGGGGAAGGGCTGTGATCACAGCCTTCCTTTACGTGAAGGCTGTGACCACTTCCCTTCCCCTGTTAGGGCATCCCCCATACAGTTAGAACACGCCCAGGGAACATAGTTAACCCTTAGCGCGCCCCCTGCAGGTTAACCCCTTCACTGCCAATGGCATTTACACAGTAATCAGTGCATTTTTATAGCACTGATCGCTGTATAAATGCCAATGGTCCCAAAAAAGTGTCAAAATGTTCCGCCATGTCCGCTGAAATATCGCAGTACCGCAAAAAAACGCAGATCGCCGCCATTTTTAGTAAAAAATAAAAAAAAATTAAAAACCCCAAAGATGAATTCTCATCATCCGTAAACGCGACCACTTTTGCGCAAACCAATCAATAAATGCCGATTGCGATTTTTTTTATCGCAAATATGAGGAAGAATATAAATCGGCCAAAAACGGTGAAAAAAAATGTTTTTTTATTTTTTTTTTTGGATTTGTATTTTAGGAAAAAGTAAGAAATTTGGGTTTTTTTGCAAAATTGTCGCTCTTCTTTTGTTTATAGCGGCGATCAGAAATGACGCAGCGGTGATCAAATACCACCAAAAGAAAGCTCTGTTTGTGGGAAAAAAAGGACGCAAATTTCGTTTGGGTACAACGTCGCACGACCGCGCAATTGTCAGTTAAAGCGACGCAGCGCCGAATCGCAAAAAGGGCTCCGGTCCTAAAGCTGGAAATCCTTCCGGGGCTGAAGTGGTTAAAATGGTGGGTGCTACATTGCTACAGCGTTTTTTTAAAAGCAATTTTTTGGGAAAAAAAAACACTTTTTTGAATTTTAATGCACAAAAACACACTATATTGCTCAAATGTTTCGTGAAATATAAAATATAATCTTATTCTGAGTACATAGATACCAAACACGACATGCTTTAAAACTACGCACCCCCGCGCAGCAGCAACAAACTATATACATTTTAAAAGCCTTTACAGGTTACCACTTTAGATTTACAGAGGAGGTCTACTGCTTGAATTACCGCCCTTGATCTGACGTTCGCGGTGATACTTCATATGCATGGTGCAATTGCCGTTTACATACGACACAAGACCGACGCTTGCGTTCACCTTTGCGTGCATGCATTATTTTATTTTTACACTGTCCCTTTTATTTTTTATTTTTTTTTCATTTGCTCCAGCATATATGCTCTTTCTTAACTGTGGCAGTGAAATAACGTCCTACAGTGCTGGAGTCACTGATTTATATATCGCGGGAGCACACGTTGTTGCTGTCAAGATAAGTCAATCAGTGCTGCAGCTGAATGGCGTACCTGAAAAGAAAATATTGATTAACAATGAAACACAGTAAACAGTAACGTATAAAAAAAAATGGCATACCTACAAAGAAAACATGATAGAACACAGTAACAAAACATCACAGGTATGCATAAAATACAGTAACAATACAAAGAGAACAATAGAGAGAGAATAGAGAGAGAACAATAGAGAGAAAACAAGAAAATTACAACTATTTTTGGCTTTTTTATTTTATATTTTTTTTGTTTTATTTATCATTTTTTATTTTGTTTTTGTTGGTACACCTTTTTTTGTAACTGTAAACTGTTACTAACAGTTCCAGGTTTGGGTCTGTCAAAATGCGGTGAAATCTTTGGAGACCCTATGAATGTGTGCCCTATGCCTGTGTAGTGCTGTACCCTATGCTAATACTCCACTACTGTATGGTAGCTGTAATGTATTTAGAGTATTATACTATTCTCCATCCAGTAGCGGAAAGCATTGTAACATATATTCACCTCTCTATTGTTCTTGGTAGGGATATATGCTGTACGCATCTATTGTTTCCTGGTATTCCTGTTCCTGTCTGTTTCTTGTATGTGGTATTGCAAGACTAAAGAAGCCATATAATGCCTGTCCATGTCTATGGTGCAAATACATCTTAAAGATTCAACACTGGCGACAAGGAAGGGAAATTCAGTGAAACGACACTGCAGAAAACGCAGGTAATCAGCTTGAGTGAAGAATCAGAACTTGTGTTTTAGAGACACATCTATAAATCTCTCCAGCATGGCTTCTCTGGGACACATGGAGGAATTTGATGTGGCTAATCCATCCTCATGGGACTCTTATGCTGACAGGTTCTCCTCCTCTGTAACTCTAAACATATAACCTGTAACAAAAATTTAAAGCATTGTCTATGGAGATTCTTAAGTACTGAAGTTTGGCGCCATTCCAAATGTGCGCAATTTTAAAGCATGGCATGTTAGGTATCTATTTACTCTGCCTAACAACATCTTTCACATTATACAAAAAATTTGAGCTAACGTTACTGTTTTTTTTTAAAATCATGAAACAGTTTCTTTCCAAACAAAAACGTGTTTGAAAAATTGCTGCGCAAATGCTGTGTAGCATAAAAAGTTACAACAAACACCATTTTATTCCCTAGGGTGTTTGCTAAAATAATATATATAATGTTTAAGGGTTCTGAGTAATTTTATAGCAAAAAAATTATGATTTTTACATGTAGGAGAGAAGTGTCAGAATTGGCCTGGGTGGCAAGGGGTTAATTATCATAAGTAAATTATATACAAATAATTATTATATATTATTTTTAAGGTAATTTACTATATTTTCAAAAACTTTACTCCAGCAGGTGGCTTAATGGACAAATTACTGAAGTTTGACATTATAGCGTCAAACCAGTAATTTCACAGTAAATAGATAAATAATAAATGATTATCTTATAACATACAGCATAATAATATATGATTTAGCTTGTACCTTTTCAGCAGCAGATTCTCATTCTCCCTCTTGTGTAAGAAAAAAAAACATGGGATTATGGGTAAATCTTATACCCATAAACCCATGTATTTCCTTGTAGTTAAGAGGGCTGGGCTGTAAGGGAGTATTTGTATTTTAGACACATGCCCCTTTCTATGACACTGCAGTGAGGCGTGCCTCCACTGCAGGATTTTTATTGGACAGCTTGGGCCAATCATGCTTTACCATTTGGATAAGGCTCCAAGTTATCCATTGAGCTCACAAGAAGTGAGAGGCACTGTGAGCTCATCCTCTCAGTCTGCTGAAAAACAGAGTGTGCCAGCTTGTATTTAAACTGGCCGCTCTGTATGTAGCTTCTGACAGGCTGCACAAGGACCAGGACCATAGATGATAGGAGCCCCAACTTAATAATGGTGGGGTAGGACTTCAGTTACCTACCTACGAAATGTGAGGTCTCTGTGACCCCAGGTCCCCAAGCTACAACCCTCAAAGTCATTTTTTTTTGTTTTTTATTCTATGTTCATGGCAGTTGAGGGTCTGCCTCACCTGCCTCCCCTAACGGCACGTCCCTGCTACCTTGGTGGCAATTTCTTTTTTTTTGCTAATTCAGTACATCTCATTTCACCGACAGAAGACTGAACAGCACCCACTACAATTACTTAACAAACAATTAGATCAATGTCACCACGCAGCAGTTGGTAGTGACCCTAGAGACAAGAAAGAGCACAGCAGACTCGCTTCCAAGTTCACTGCCAATACACATCAGAAGTATATTCAGCCTCCTGGCACTGTGCCATCTTTACAAAGAGAATTTTCACTCCCCTGATAAGTGAGCTGGCAATGTGCAGTCAAAGGAATTATCTCAGCTCCGATAAGGATGGTGACAACTATTTTAGGTGACTGCTAATATGCTTAAAGTGTAAAAGTTTGCTGAGGAAATGACAGCAGCGGTACAAGTCATCCTGACATATTCTAGCCTTGTCAACTCACCCTTGTTTTTTACCCCTTCATCCTGTCACCCTGTGTGACGTACAAATCTCCCTTGATATCTGTCACCCACCAGAGACCTGCATAGCTACCATGTGCATTCAATGTGTAAAATACCATAAATCTAAATGATTTTAACTTTCCAGTCCCTACATACGGTGGCTGCATTAGATTTCCTTTCTTCAGGAGTTGTTTCTCTTTATTTTCACCTGGTAATCCTGCCAGTAGGACACCTGCTGTAATAGATTAACAATGCTCACTCAGTGTACTGTATCTATGGTACAGTATTGTGATCCTAGGTCAGGAAGCATGTTAGGACTACAGAACACCCCCTTCCTTATCCATAACATGTGTGTGGGGGGGGGGGGGCATTCTGTAGTCTACAGAGAGGGCTGGGAACAATGCCAACTGATAACAATCTGCAGTCTTCACTTTTCTCTACAAACGAATGGCTTAATGATTCGACTAGGGATATCCTTTTTTGATGCCTTATTGAAAACTTGAACTTGGGTGAGTGCAGGGTAAGCATAGGATACTCCAGTAACATTGACTAGTAACTTGAGAACACCTATCTTCCTCGTAAAGATTCTGAGCACAGTCCTTGCAGCAGCAATGGGCTGAGTTATGCAGGGACACCATGAACCATGTCATCTTTTAAGCAAAAGTTGATGCTCATGCTAGCAGCAGCAGCAGCAGCACACACACAGTCACTAGGGTCTCACACAGCCAGACATATTTCCCCAGCAAGCAGTAGTAAACTTGTCTATAAGAAAAAAAATCTCCCTGCAAGTTAAGAGCACAATGTGCTTGTATGCATTGCAATCTAGCACATTATGAAATACTTACTTTTAAATGAAGCCCTCCAGTTGGCCACTGTCACCACTGACAGGGCTTCTATCTTCACACGGGCTTTCTTCCGGGTTCAGGGGCTCTGCCCGTGTGAATGGCTGAGCTACAATGACGTCACTCCCTTGCATGCACGCGGAAGCCATGGCAGCAGCAGAGAATTGTGAAGGAATGGCATGAGTATGCTGTCCCCTCAGAGCACATGCGTTGGGCTGCAGAAATATTAAATATCTCCTAAAGGGTGCACATTTAGAAGATATTCCTTGTAGACATGTGAAGAATGGAAAAATTAGTTTTGTTTCATTTGGGATAGATTCGTTATGTTATTAATTTTCTTTAGCTATGGAATTTGTTTAGTTTGGTTTCGGAATTTGTTTCCTTTTTGTTAAATTTTGCTTTGTTTTCATTAAAATTAAATTAATGTTTTCATTTTCTAACGAATTTCAACTTTTCAGAATAATTAGAATTCGGATCGGTTGATCATTTTTCAACCAAACCCGAGTTCTGTATGAAGGAATAGCTGGTTGTTAAGCAGCGGGCCGGAAAGCCGGCCGCCCATGTTATAACAACAATAAGTCATCATCTGTCAGCTGGCTTCCCCACTGACAGATGATTGAAAAGATAAAGAATGCGAGCAATTGCCCAGCAATAGAAAATGTTAAAAAAAAGGCATACACCCATATTGAAAATAAATGCCCCCCCAAGATGCATACCAGACCATAATCAGAGAATGCAGCTGGGCACATAAGGAAAAAGGAGGGGGGAGAAGTGAGCGCCCCCCCATCCTGAATTATACCAGGCCTCATGCCCTCAACATGGGGGGGTGCTTTGGGGCAGGGGAGCTCTGCACCCTCCATCCCAAAGCTCCTTGTCCCCATGTTGATGGGGACAAGGGCCTTTTCCCAAAACCCCTGGGCTGTGGTTGTTGGGATCTGTGGGTGGGGGCTTATCGGAATCTGGAAGCCCCCAGATCCCCCCCCAATGTGAATGGGTATCAGATACATCATACCCGGACCCATTCACCAAAAAAGTGTCAAAAAGTAAAAACCACAGGACAATTCCTTTATTAAAAAAGAAAAAAAATATGTCCCTCGATGTAACCCACCTTCAATCATGCTGCCCGCCGACCTGAAAAATAGAAAAATAGCTAAAAAACGCTTTGTCTCTATAAGACGCTACCCGCCATATGCTATCTGTTGGTTTTGACAGCTCTTATATAGGCAAGGGCAGGGCCACCCACTTACATCACCCAGTGGCAATGTCCGCTTCTGACATCACGTAACAATAAACCCCCACCCGCAGACCCCGACAACCTTAGCCCAGGGTTGTCGGGAAGAAACCCTTGTCCCCATCAACACCACCCCGCCCCAAAGCACGCACCCCCCATGTTGAGGGCATGTGGCCTGGTATAATTAAGGAGGCAGGGTGGGCGCTCGCTCATCCTTCCCTTTTCCTGATCTGCCAGGCTGCATGCTCGGATAAGACACTTATTATTACACTTTAAGGCTGCATAGTAGAAAGTTTCTTTGCACAGCAAATTTGCACAATTCTATTGTATTTCATTGTCATATTTATATGCCATTCGTTCTGTCATTCTGTTACATAATTGATTGATGTAGATAAGTGTATCAGCTTTTGTAGGTCTTCTTTGGCTTACACATAGTGTATGGTGTGCTTACATAGATTTGCACCTTATCAGTAATTTGCACAGGTTTGCCTCACCAAGTAGGTGTTCATTTTTTGGCAGCGTCTGCATCACTTATATCCAGGTGGAGTAATATCCCTTTGGTTTGTTTCTAGTGATGTTTTTTTCTTTCTTTCGTTTATTCAAGTTCACACTTTTAGTGTGTTATGCCAGCAGCTACACATCACAGTTTTTTTCTAGTATATTATTTCCTTTGCGCAGTTTCACCTTTTCTTGGATCTTATGCTTGGATAAGGTCTGGTATGGATTGTAGGGGGGACCCTGCGCCGTTTTTCTTTTTAAATTTTGGCATGGGGTTCCCCTTAACATCCATACCAGACCCGAAGGACCTGGTATGGACTGGAGGGGGCCCCCATGCCATTTTTTAAAACATGTTTCTATTGCCGGACAATTGCCCGCATTCTTTAGCTTTGCATTCATCTGTCAGTGGGGAACCCATCTGACAGATGATGACTTATGGTTGTTAAGGATGTGGGCAGCAAGCTTCCCGGCCCGCTGCTTAACAACCAACTATTTTTTTACACAGAATTTGAATCGGTCAATCGTTTTTCGATCGATCCGAATTCTAATCATTCGGAAAATTTGGAATTCCTTAGAAAATGAATAAACAAAACAAATTTTAACAGATTTCAATGAAATTCGTTGCTATTCGTTACTATTTAATTCAGAGATTCGGATGCATCCAGATCTCCGAATGACCAAAAATTTGTCTGAATTTGTATTCAGACTGAAACTAATTGCACATGTCTAATTCCTTGTACCTACAGATGAGCTTTATTATAAGCTTACCTGTAGGTACAAGTATCACAGTGGTGTTTACTAGGGATGGACCAAACACCACCCAGTTCAGTTCGCACCAGAACACCGCGAACAGGCAAAACATTTGTACCCGAGAACCCTTTAGTCTATGGGACACGAACATGAAAAATCAAAAGTGCACATTTTAAAGGCTTATATGCAAGTTAGTGCCATAAAATGTGTATGGGGACCCGGTTGCTGCCCTAGGGGACATACAGTATCTCACAAACGTGAGTAAACCCCTTACATTTTTGTAAATATTTTATTATATCTTTTCATGTGACAACACTGAAGAAATGGCACTTTGTTACAATGTAAAGTAGTGAGTGTACAGCTCGTACAACAGTGTAAATTAGCTGTCCCCTCAAAATAACTCAACATACAGCCATTAATGTCTAAGCCGCTGGCAACAAAAGTGAGTACACCTCTAAGTGAAAATGTCCAAATTGGGCCCAAATTGTCAATATTTTGTGTGGCCACCATTATTTTTCAGCGCTGCCTTAACCCTCTTGGGCATGGAATTCACCAGAGCTTCACAGGTTTTCCCTCCCCGGTGTCATGTGACTCGTTAGTGTTACAAGGTCTCAGGTATGAATGGGGAGCGGATGTGTTAAATTTGGTGTTATCGCTCTCACTCTCTCATACTCGTCACTGGAAGTTCAACATGGCACCTCATGGCAAAGAACTCTCAGAGGATCTGAAAAAAGAAATTGTTGCTCAACATAAAGATTGCCTAGGCTTTAAGAAGATTCCCAAGACACTGAAACTAAGCTGCAGCGTGGTGGCCAAGACCATACAGTGGTTTAACAGGACAGGTTCCACTCGGAACAGGCCTTGCCATGGTCGACTAAAGAAGTTGAGTACACGTGCTCAGCATCAAATCCAGAGGTTGTTTTTGGTAATAGATGTATGGGTTCTGCCAACATTGCTGCAGAGGTTGAAAGGGTGGGGGGTCAGCCTGTCAGTGCTCAGACCATATGCCGCACACTGCATCAAATTGGTCTGCATGGCTGCCGTCCCAGAAGGAAGCCTCTTCTAAAGATGATGCACAAGAAAGCCCGCAAACAGTTTGCTGAAGACGAGCAGACTAAGGACATGGATTACTGGAACCATGTCCTGTGCTCTGATGAGATCAAGATAAACTTATTTGGTTCAGATGGTGTCAAGCAAGTGTGGCAGGAACCAGGTGAGGAGTACAAAGAAAAGTGTGTCTTGCCTACAGTCAAGCATGGTGGTGTGAGTGTCATGGTCTGGGGCTGCATGAGTGCTTCCGGCACTGAGGAGCTACAGTTCATTGAGGGAACCATGAATGGCAACATTTACTGTGACATACTGAAGCAGAGCATGATCTCCTCCCTTTGGAGACTGGTGCGCAGGGCCATATTCCAACATGATAATGACCCCAAACACACCTCCAAGACAACCATTGCCTTGCTAAAGAAGCTGAGGGTAAAGGTGATGGACTGGCCAAGCACGTCTTTAGAGCTAAACCCTATTGAGCATCTGTGGGGCATCCTCAAATGGAAGGTGGAGGAGCACAAGGACTCTAAAATCCAAAAGCTCCATGATGTAGTCATGGAGAAATGGAAGAGGACTCCAGTGGCAACCTGTGAAGCTCTGGTGAACTCCATTCACAAGATGGTTAAGGCAGTGCTGGAAAATAATGGTGGCCACACAAAATATTGACACTTTGGGCCCAATTTGGGCATTTTCACTTAGGGGTGTACTCACTTTTGTTGCCAGCGGTTTAGACAATGGCTGTGTGTTGAGTTATTTTGAGGGAACAGCAAATTTACACTGTTATACAAGCTGTACACTCACTACTTTACATTGTAGCAAAGTGTAATTTCTTCAGTGTTGTCACATGAAAAGATTTAACAAAATATTTACAAAAATGTGAGGGGTGTACTCACTTTTGTGAGATACTGTATATCAATGCAAAAAATGTTTTTTAAAACAATTGTTTTTTCAGGAGCAGTGATTTTAATAATGCTTAAAGTGAAACAATACATTTTAAACGTTCCTTTAAATATTGTGTCTGGGGATCCTCTTAGCCTGCCTGTAGAGTGGAGCATCTGTGTGGTGTTTAGAACAGTGCCACAGCAAAATGACTAGGGATGAGCCATACCCCCCCCCCGGTTCGGTTCGCACCAGATGGGACTCGAACATGAAGAATCAAAAAATAAAAAAGTGAAATTCGTAATAATTTTAGTGACGAGGACTTTTTTTGATAGGTAAAATTTTGAAAAGACGTAACTATGTACAGGGGATCCCGTCATGGACCCAGTTATATGTGAAAAATCCCGTTATTGAACGTATAATCGGAAATTTTACTCGTGAAAACTAAGAAGTACAAGCTCAGGGTAGACCACGCTTGGCTTGGCCCCCCCCCCATACCGAGTAGGGATCAGTAAAACGACACCGTGACAAGATTTGTGGTGTGTCTACGAGGTAAGATGTCCGTCCGATTCTCCTAGGGGTCCGTGTTATAAATTTCCTTACAAATTTTACATAACAAAGTAAAAGTCGTAATAGTTTTAGTGACGAGGACTTTTTTGTTAACAAAATCTTTTTGTAAAAAACGTAACTAT
>BLSH010033372.1:575952-588690 GCA_018402905.1 Glandirana rugosa | reverse complement strand
AAGCAGCGGTATTTGAAATCTCAAATTCCCCCAACAATCTGATCGTTGAGCACGATCGTAGCGATCGTTGTTTTAAGCAGAGTTTGATCTGCAACTCAAAGCAGCGGTATGTGAAATCTCTAATTTCTGCTATCTGTCCTCAGAGCAACAGCACAGACAGCAGTAGTAAAGTAATCTATCTCAGGATGCAGGATCAGGTCTTAAAATGTCTCAAATCTCTCCCTCACGCAGTCAGCTACCTTTCCCTACACTAACCCAAGGAGCATGTGACTGCAGCACTGTGACTCCAGCTTATAAAGAGGCTGGGTCACATGATGCACTGGCCAATCACAGCCATGCCATTAGTAGGCATGACTGTGATGGCTTCTAAGGGCAAACCAGTGAAACGCTTGTTGATTGGCTGCCCTGCAGCTTCTCAACACGTGGAGTAAAATAGCAGAACCCCGGACCAAACCCGAACGATTTTTGAAATGTCCGGGTCCGGGTCCGTGCCACGGACACCCGAAAGTTCGGTACGGACCCGAACGTTACAGTCCAGGTTCGCTCAACACTAGTCCTGGTAAATCAGGAGCAGAAAAGATAAATATATTGGTAAGTCCGTGACAGTCTATATTCTTGTGACCTAAATCGTGCAAAATCTTCACTGTAGGTGGTGTGACAAAACCGCTGTGGGAGGCGGGATAAATCCTCATATAAAGGTAAATTGGAGGCTTACCAGATACCTATAGAGTATAGGCAAAAAATTATCCCAAGGGGGTCTTGATTGTGGGGGATCTTGTCACGTCAAAGGTGTTCCTAGGCGTGTAGGGTGTCCTTTGGTTGGTCCAAGAGCGGTGGAAGGCTCCTTCCCGATGGGCACTGCGTCACACAATCCTGGACGATGATGGGGGTCTTACTTGTAAGACAGGAGTATCCAAGGAACGTTTTACCGTGATGCAGATGGGTGGGTAAAGGTTGGCCGGAGAATCCGAAAATGGGTGAACAACCGAGGGAGCAAGAGGAGACTCGAAATAGTGTAAAACCTCAGATGATGAGGTATATTTATTTAAATAGCGATAAAAAGTCTCTCAGGTTCAAACAGACGGTAAGATATCAGATAAAACAATATGTTGTAAAATCAATAGCAGCATTCCAGAACAGGCTTACCGACGCGTTTCGTATAAAAATACGTCCACCCAGAGGACGTATTTTTATACGAAACGCGTCGGGAAGCCTGTTCTGGAATGCTGCTACTGATTTTACAACATATTGTTTTATCTGATATCTTACCGTCTGTTTGAACCTGAGAGACTTTTTATCGCTATTTAAATAAATATACCTCATCATCTGAGGTTTTACACTATTTCGAGTCTCCTCTTGCTCCCTCGGTTGTTCACCCATTTTCGGATTCTCCGGCCAACCTTTACCCACCCATCTGCATCACGGTAAAACGTTCCTTGGATACTCCTGTCTTACAAGTAAGACCCCCACCATCATCCAGGATTGTGTGACGCAGTGCCCATCAGGAAGGAGCCTTCCACCGCTCTTGGACCAACCAAAGGACACCCTACACGCCTAGGAACACCTTTGACGTGACAAGATCCCCCACAATCAAGACCCCCTTGTGATGATTTTTTGCCTATACTCTATAGGTATCTGGTAAGCCTCCAATTTACCTTTATATGAGGATTTATCCCGCCTCCCACAGCGGTTTTGTCACACCACCTACAGTGAAGATTTTGCACGATTTAGGTCACAAGAATATAGACTGTCACAGACTTACCAATATATTTATCTTTTCTGCTCCTGATTTACCAGGACTACTCACGTTTTTATGTGGTTAGAGCGCTATATCATTATATGTACAAAGTAAAAACTATAGAAATATGTGATAATCTTGATCCAGTACTGTGCCTGGGAGCAGCGGCTCTCTCCGCTCTCCCTCTCTCCTGGACAGAGAGGCAGCAGTGGGAGTCAATGTCAATCACAGCCAATGAGCAGAGTGGGGGGGTGGGGCCAAGCTGCGGTCTGCGTGTCCATGGACACACAAAGCGTGGCTCAGGACCGAGCCCGCATGAGTGCCCCCGTAGCAAACTGTTTGCTATGGGGGCACTAAGAGGGAGGGAGGAGCCAGGAGCGCCAGCAAGAGACCCTAGCCACTTGCACACTGGGCACTTATACCCCATTCCTGCCTTTCAGTTTTCAGCACTGTTGCACTTTGAATTACATTTGTGCGGTTATGCTACATTGTACCCATATGAACTTTTTTTCATTTTATCACACAAATAGAGATTTCTTCTGGTGGCATTTAATCACCACTGGGTTTTTTATTTTTTGCTACACAAACGAAAAAAGACTAAAAAAAAGTTTTTCTTCATTTCTGTTATAAAATTTTGCAAACAGGTAATTTTTCTCCTTCACTGATGTTCGCTGATGAGGCTGCACTGCTGAGATGGCACTGATGAGAAGGCACTGGTGGGCACTGATGAGGCTGCACTGATATGTGGCACTCTTAGGTGACAAGACAAAGGTAAATTTTGTGAGTCTATATGACAGCTGGCTTGAGCAGTGGCTAGGTCTGGGCTGGGTAGACAGTCCAATTGAAAAGCCCAAATACCATCCACAATCCGGTATTCCAAAGGGCAGCTCCTTGCCAAAAGAAGAGAACACTTCTAAGAGACAGGAAACAAGAGATGCACAGGCACCTCTAAGTGTAAACCGTTTGCAGGTAAGTTTATTAAAACATAGTATATATAACATATGTTTTAATAAACTTACCTGCAAATGGTTTACACTTAGAGGTGCCTGGGCAGCTCTTGTTTCCTATCTCTTAGAAGTGTTCTCTTCTCTTAGGTGACAATGATGGGTACTGATAGGTGGCATTGATGGGCACTAATAGACGGCACTCAAGGGCACTGATAGGTAGTATTGATAGGCACTGATAGGCAGCACTGATGGGCACTGATATGCAGCACTGATGGGCAGCACTGATTAGGAAGCACTGATGGGCACTGATAGGTGGCACTGATGGGTGCTAATAGACGGCACTGATAGGCGGCATTGATGGACACTGATAGGCAGCACTGATATGCAGCACTGATTGGCGGTACTGATGGGCAGCACTGATGAGGAAGCACTGATTTGGAGCACTGATGGGCACTGTTGCAGCTGAACTGATCATCAGGATTATCAGTGTATGTCCCCTTTCACACTGTGACAGCATGTGGAGAGGAATGTCGATAACTGCAAGTGTGTTTACATTGTGATCAGCTGTGATTGGACACAGCTGATCACATGGTAAAGGGCCGCAGTGATTGGCCCTTCATCCCCATCTGTGATCAGCTGTGTTTTCTGGATGCGTGCTGCAGCGGGCACGCGGCGTGTTTCTGGGAGGACGTTAATAGACACCCTCCCAGAACTAGCCATCATTCGGCTATAACGCCGTGGGCAAGGGGCTAGAAACACATTTTCAAACAGGAGCTGAAGGACGCTTTAAAGACTTATGTTGCCTCCTCACTGACTGTTTTTGTGGAGGAAGTAGGGGCCAGGGGCTTGGCTGCCAACTAGCTGCAAGCAGAGGGGGTGCCCAGGGCCGACCCTACCATGGATGATGTCTATTATAGGAGCCGGTCCAGGAGGCAGGACTTCATATGACAGAGTCTGCGCCAGGTAAGCAGGAGATCCCCGCTCTTTGTAATCCGGTGGCTCTCCTCTTTCTGTATTGCAGGCTGCATTGGATGGGCACTGGTGAGGCTGCATTGATGGGCACTGATGAGGCTGCAGGGCACTGATGATGCTGCATTGATGGGCACTGATCAGGCTGCATTGATGGGCACTGATGAGGCTGCACCTCCTTTGTTGCTATTAACATTAGATGATGTTACCACATTATATCATATTTGTCTTGCTTCATAACATCAATATCTATTATAAAACCAGGTGGGCATGGATGGTGAGCTGATTCGGTGGTTCAATGGGCCACTTTACTGGACTTGCCCCCCAGGCCTAAGGCTGCCAGCCTTCTCCTGTTTAACCCTGTAAATGCTGCATGGCGTGCCGCTAAAGCGCACATTCCATTCCATTGCGGAGTACCCCTAAACACTTAAATAGATCGGTGAACGCGACACAGGGTGTTATTTTTGCCTGCGCGCTGGCTACATTCGTAGCGACAAAAATGTGGCTGTTTTTTACCACCCCTGACCGCAAGCGTAAACCTCACTGTGTGGGTTATTTTCTTGATAAATGCCCCCCTCCTAGTTTTTGCCACAACCGACACCCCCTCCTTATCACCCCCTCCCCCCAGTCCTCCCAGGCTGCAGGGAAGATGGATGGAGTCCGGGCTATGCAGATCTATGAATGGGAAGGTGGGACGTGCGCGGACTGAGGAATCGCTCTCCTCCGTCACAGCAGCCTGGACGGAATGCGGTGCCATAAAACGGCGATCCTATGACGGGCGATCCCTGAGCGATCCCCGGAGCCGGCAAATGAGAGCTCAGCTCGCTCTAAGACCGGGAAGGATCCTCCCTCGGAGTGAGTCTTCCTCTCCTGTGCAGGGGCTGTAAATTACCGCTGGCTGCCCTCCTCTCCTCTCCTCCAGCAGCACCCTCCCCCTCTTCTCTGCTCAGCACCAGCAAATGTCCTGACAGCCAAGCAGGCTGCAGGGAAAAGTTGGCCTCGTCTAATCCCAGCAGATCAGTCCCTGCAGAGCCTTCCTTCCATGGACTGATCGCATGTACTCCTCTCCCTCCCTGCCAGCGCTATCTCTCACCCCCCTGCTGTCATCTCACCCAACAAGTCCCAGGCTGACATCGCTTGCATGGATCGGATGGAGAAGTCCTGCCATCATTAGCACAAGTTTTGTCCCTTCTCCTGAGCTTTCACCTTGCCAAGGTAAGGCACTCCTGCACCCCCTGCACCCTGTGCTGTCTATGCCCCCTTTACATTCAATTAGATTATTTCATTTTTTTTTTATTGGATTGCACCAGATCAGCTGTGATGAGGATGCTGCAGCCTGGTTAGTGGGAGATCAAACACTCCTGGAAGTGATCATGCAGCAGATAGGTTGTTTATGAGAGGAAGAAGTGAATGGGGGCATTGCATCTGCTTGCTGGAGAGTGCAGGGGAATTCAATGACAGGGCTGGCTGGATCGATGTCAGTGTGGACAGGCAGGATTCCCCTCTACAACAGTGCAGGTTGGAAAACATCAGCACTGCACTAAACTGCTACTATTGGATCCTGTTTGTATTTATAGAATAGAAATGATGACTGATTCCTTGGGGGGTGTTGACATTTTTTTGTAAGTGTGTAGCTCTTTTCATAAGAAAAGTTTTATATTTGTTAACTGCTTTCAAAACAACTTTATTAAACAGCTACATATAGGAAATGCTGCACATAAGCTATGGGAAAAGTGCAGAAACCTATAGAGCAACTGGTCACTCATGTTTTAGTTTCTTCACATCAGATAGTTTAATAGATCAATTCTGATTTTTTTTTAGGTTTTATGCACTTTGCACTGTGTTGCTGCACTTTATCTATGGCAAATGACATTGATTACTGCAGTTTGCATGTTGTTGTTGCTGCACTTTGTGCCACCTTGTCCTTGGCTAATGCCACAGCTTATTGCACTTTGCACAGTTGGGGCACTTTATGCCACTTGGTCTTTGGCTAATATCGCTTATTGCACTTTGCACAGTGTTGTTGCACTTTGTGCCACTTTGTTTTTGGCTAATGCCATGGATTACTTCAATTTTCACTGTGTTGCTGCACTTTATCTATGGCAAATGACATTGATTACTGCAGTTTGCATGTTGTTGTTGCTGCACTTTATGCTACCTTGTTCTTGGCTAATGCCACAGCTTATTGCACTTTGCACAGATGGTGCACTTTATGCCACTTTGTCTTTGGCTAATATCATCGCTTATTGCACTTTGCACAGTGTTGTTGCACTTTGTGCCACTTTGTTTTTGGCTAATGCCATGGATTACTTCAATTTTCACTGTGTTGTTGCACTTTATCAATGGCAAATGACATTGACTACTGCAGTTTGCATGTTGTTGTTGCTGCACTTTATGCCACCTTGTCCTTGGCTAATGCCACAGCTTATTGCACTTTGCACAGATGGTGCACTTTATGCCACTTTGTCTTTGGCTAATATCATCGCTTATTGCACTTTGCACAGTGTTGTTGCACTTTGTGCCACTTTGTTTTTGGCTAATGCCATGGATTACTTCAGATTTCACTGTGTTGTTGCACTTTATCTATGGCAGATTACATTGATTACTGCAGTTTGCATGTTGTTGTTGCTGCACTTTATGTCACCTTGTCCTTGGCTAATGCCACAGCTTATTGCACTTTGCACAGTTGGCGCACTTTATGCCACTTTGTCTTTGGCTAATATCATCGCTTATTGCACTTTACACAGTGTTGTTGCACTTTGTGTCACTCTGTTTTTGGCTAATGCCATGGATTACTTCAATTTTCACTGTGTTATTGCACTTTATGCCATTTTGTCTTTGGCTAATGTCATGGGTTACTTCAATTTGCACAGACATATTCATAGGTGTGTGCACATAGGGTGGCAGGTGTGTAATCACCCTGTACTGCTGCCTGGGTGCAGAGAAAGGGACTGGGGAATCAATTTCCTCAACCTCTTTGTCTCAAAAGTGAGACATCAGAGGTCTGGTTAGACCCCTGATATTTCAACAACCCCCCCCCCCCCAAGCAGGGCTTCTAAAAAAAATTGCAAACAAATAAAATAAAATATAACATTGTAAGAAATAATAAAAAAACAAAATTGTAAAAATAAAAATAAACTACTGACACCTACTAGTTGCGGTGCACACCCTTAATGCAATAGGCTGTGCACACCTATGGTCATATTGCACCTTATACCACTTTTTCTTTGGCTAATGACACATGTTGCAGCAATTTTCATGGTGTTGTAGCACTTTATACCATTTTGTCCTTGGTTAATGCCAAGTGTTGCTGCACATTGCACAGTTTTGTCACACTTTATACTGTTTTGTCTTTGTGTTGCAGCACTTTGCATGATGTAGCACTTTATACCACATTGACCTTTGCTAATGCCATGAGTTACTGGACTTTGCACAGTGATGTTGCACTTTATACCACTTTCTCTTTGGCTAATGCCACATGTTGCAGGAATTTTCATGGTGTTGTAGCAATTAATACCATTTTGTCCTTGGTTAATGGCAAGGGTGGCTGCATATTGCACAGTTTTGTCACACTTTAAACTGCTTTGTCTTTGTGTTGCAGCACTTTGCATGATGCAGTACTCTATACCACATTGACCTTTGCTAATGCCATGGGTTACTGTACTTTGCAGTGTCGTTGCATTTTATACAACTTTTTCTTTGGCTAATGCCATGGGTTACTGCAATTTTCATGGGGTTGTAGCACTTTATAATATTTTGTCCTTAACTAACGCCATGGATTACTGCACTTTGCACAGTCTTGTCACACTTTATACTGTTTTGTCTTTGTGTTTCAGCAATTTGCATGATGTAGCACTTTATACCGAGTTGTTCTTGGCTAATGCCATGGGTTACTGCACTTTGCTGTTGCACTTTATACCACCTTTTCTTTGGCTAATGCCATGGGTTACTGCAATTTCATGGTGTTGTAGAACTATATACCATTTTGTCCTTGGCTAATGCCATGGGTTACTGCACTTTGCACAGTTTTGTCACACTTTATACTGTTTTGTCTTTGTGTTTCAGCAAGTTGCATGATGTAGCACTTTATACCCAGTTGTTCTTGGCTAATGCCATGGGTTACAGCACTTTGCTGTTGCACTTTATACCACTTTTTCTTTGGCTAATGCCATGGGTTACTGCAATTTCATGGTGTTGTAGAACTATATACCATTTTGTCCTTGGCTAATGCCATGGGTTACTGCACTTTGCACAGTCTTGTCGCACGTTATACCGCATTGTCCTTTGCTAATGCCATGGGTTACTGCACTTTGAGCAGTCTTGGTGCTCATTATACAATTTTGTCTTTGGCTAACGCCACATTTCCATATCCTTCCCCATTAAATGCAAAACAATCTCCGCCCCCTGCCCTAGAACCTCCCACCCAGGCATTTACTTGTGGTCACATATGCCATCTGTAGATATATACAGTATGTGGTAGCACAACATAAAACCCACCTCTGTACTGCAACATATATGTGTCTGCACCTGGCAACAAGAGGCTAAAGGACAACTTCATCCTAACAAAGTTGACTGTAAAGTTACTGTACTACTCTAGAGGGATGAAGGCCTCCATGAGAGCATCTCTCCTATAAGAATGAATAGGGCCATGGAGCACATGCACAGTAGAAAGAGGACCTTCTATGCATAGGCTGTGCAACTTAGGCAGAGTCACACAGCAAAGATTGCCCAAACAGGGACACAGTGTTTTACCAAGTGGACTGCACCCAGAAAGAAGGGCAGTTTCAGGTTTGGGGGGAACAGCAGCACTCAGGATTTGAGTGACCAATCACCAAACCACAGCCATTCTTTGTATTGTTTTAATATTTATTGCAGGTTTAATTTAGCTGTATAAAATTTTACTAGCATGGCAGCTTGCAGTGGGTTGCAGTTTACTGTGAAACCGTTAAATGCCTAATAGTAAAATTCTGAACATTCTGCTTGCTGCTTCCATATATCACACATCATACATCAGCTTTCCTAGATTTAATAGATACTGTTATTTACAGTGTGAAAGTACACTAACCTATAGCAATCTGAAATAAACCCTTATATAAACCAATTTGGTTTTGATGGGTCATTATGTGTTACTGCCCATTGCATAAGCTGGCCATAGAAATAACAATCCGATCTTTCAATGTGGTAGTTGCTACAGAGATCAGTTGTGCTAAGAGAAGGCAATAGGTCAACAAAGAATTGTTTTCATGGAAAAAGTATGATCAGTTCTGGCGGAAAATCCAATCAAATTCATCCAAATTGATTTTGTTTGTCTTGTCAAATGAGCATTTTCAAGGGATCATTTAAAGGGATTGAATCATTTATCTTTATGTCTGGCTAGCATAAGCTATTGTATTTTGCTTTGCTTTATTAATTAAGAAGGCTTTTATGCAATTAGTCACTTCAGAAATGAAAATCAGGTTGATTGGCTTGTTGAAAATAATAATGTCTTGGTATGTGACCAGTTTGATAAATGCAACCCCATTGGTCAGTGTATTAGTAACTGGCTGAATTTTCACTGCATTCATTTATAAAATAGTTATAATGTGCTTTAGGGATTTTGGTCACTGCTGATCTATCATTATACCACCATGAAAAGCTTAAACTTTTGATCCATTGCAAGATGGACCCATGGACCCTTCCTCCTGACTCACCAGACCAGGCACTTTATTCCAGTCTTCAGTCTGTGTTTAGTCTTCCTATGCCTATTCTAGCCGCATTTCTTTTTCTCAGCTGATAAGCATGTTCTTATGGTTCAATAGCCTATCCCCTTCAAGGACTTTCTGCAAACTGTTATTGTACAGTCTGTATAAAGTGGTAATAAGCTGCCACAAATATAAAAAAAATCTGAGCCCCTGCAGTTTTAAGTCATAATGTACTAATATGCACCGCATACTAGCACATTTCGCCAGACCTACCTGTACACAGAGCCCTCCAGTGCAGCGCTGTCACTGCCCCTTGGTGCTTCCATCTTCACCCAGTCTTCCTTCCAGGTTCGCAGGCTCCGGTTGTATGAATAGCATGAAGCACGGAGCTCTGAACGCGGGTATGCCATCCCTTCAGAGCGCATTTGTGTGAATATCATACAGGCTCTCGTGTGAATATCTCCTAAACAGGGAATGTTTGGGAGATATTCATTGTACCTACAGTTAAGCCTTTTTATAGGCTTACCTTTAGGTACAAGCTAAAAGGTGGGCTTTACTTCCACTGTAAGCAGTGGTGTCAGGATCTGGTTCACCTGCTGGCACTGTGCTTCCCAGAGAAAAAGGATGTAGTTCTGGTGTCCACCAGCAGGTGTCTCCCAGCAGATCCCAGTAATAAGCTTCCACTTGTTGCTGGTTGCTGGAAGTGTATTTAGGTCCTCCCTGCTTTTCTCGGTTCTCCCTTTTTATATTTTGTATATAGTTAAAGTGTTACTAAACCCAGTAGTATGAAAATAGTTCATCTGCCCCCACAGTGCCCACAGCTTATACATTTTCTTTTTACATTAAAATACTGCCACTATATACCTTTTGGGATGATCTGTATACCATGGTTTCCTGATAACCTGCACAGTTTGTCCATAGCTGTGTGTTCAAGTAGGAGGAGATCTCCACTACAACCTCTATACACGCCCACGTGTATGTTGTCAGTATCATGTGACCTGAACAACTGAAACAGGAAATGTTCTATCCAGCATAATAGAAACTGATCATGTGCAGCTTTACCACCCTGCTGTGTATTATATGGACTTGCCCAGATTGACAGTGCATGAGGGAAGTATCTATCCATACAAGATAAAACAGCCTTTTTTACACAATGCTGAGGATTAACCCCTTAAGTTCCACAGTGAGTATAACAAGCATGCTATGCTGCATATACAGACTGATTTTACTGTGGTGGGTTTAGTAACACTTTGTTAGTTATTCTTTCTGTTTGTTAGGTTGTCCTGTTAGGTATTCTGTCACTGGGTTTTTTGTTCACTTATATCTTTATGTTTGCTGTGTGCTGGTGTTTTGGTTTAATCTAAATAAATCTTACCTTAAATATATATGGTCTGGTCCCAGTTTCCTGAGTGTAGCTACACAGATTTGGCCACCCTACTACTGACAAGTGGTGCACTTCCTATCAGTATTAACAAATCTGGCTGTTCCCCTATGATACCTCTCACAAACAATGGGGTTGATTTACTAAAGGCAAATAGTCTGTGGACTGCAAGTGCATTTGCTCGAGATCTGAGGGGAACATGCAAGGGAAATTTAAAAAAAAAACTGCACGTTTGCTTGCACTTGATTGGATGATAGAAATCAGCAGAGCTTTCCCTAATTTCAAAGCTTCCCCTCAAATCTAGTGCAACTGTACTTGCAGTGCACAATATATTTGCCTTTAATAATTCAACCTCCCTGTTCGTTTGCCAGGGGTGCCCCTATCCATGCGTCCAGCCCCATGCAGGATGCCGGATGCATGAATTCCAATGTGTTGGGTGTTTTTTTTTTTTGAAGCACCTGAAGGCGCTAATAGGCTTCAAAATAGGGTGGACTCAGGGCGCAGAGAATGGGAACCGAGTCCACCCAGGTGTGTTACAGTAGAAAATTAATATTCCCAATTGTAATATTGTAACACTGATCCTCCTCCCGGCCAATCAGGAAGCAGGTCTGACACCCATCACCCGATTAGCTGAAAGGACAGGCGATTGTATTGGATGTCTTGGAGGAGGGAAGGAAATGCACAGCTGTTCTGATGGAGGAAAGGACACAGGAGTCGCTGCCTGATGCCCGCTGCCGATGCCCAATGCCCACTGCTTAGATGGGGTAAGTGCCAGACTGACTGGTGGACAGCGGGCGGGGGGTTGAGGTGCCTTCAGCCGCCGGGGGTGGTGGTTGTTTGCCGCCCCCCCAAAAGAAAAAAAACACCAGCCGCCACTGGTGTTTGCCAATAGAAATAACTTCCATTACATGTTCTCTTTTGCACTTATGCATACCTCTCAACTTTTTGAGATGGGACGAGGGACACCTATTAGCAAACGTATGTAGGCATAGGACACACACCTTCTCATGCCCCCTTAAAGGAGAATTAAAGTGATTGTAAATGATCACCTTGTAAAAGAACCCATTCAGTTTAAAACAGAAATAAAAGGCAAACCATAAAAAAATCTATAAATACCCTTTTTCCCTTTTTTTAATTTTTTTTTTATAAGAAATCACATTCCCTTTGTTCTCAGCTGCATAGAAGCTGAGGGTAGGAAAAGCACACTGAGCTTGCCAGTAAATGGCTGTGCAGCAGGGGTGTGTGAGGACAAGTCTGAGCATTGGAGGAGAGCACTAGAGCTAGAGAACTGACCATGCGGTGTTCTCCTGCTTAGTGTGGTCAGTTTTTAATAGAAAAGCAGAGAGACTGTCAGGAACACCAAGGATTTCACATAAAGAAGGAAACACAAAGGGAACAGGATACTTTATCGTACAAGTACATGGTACAGCAGGCACATATCAGGAATATGATATGTTGGGGTTACAAATGCTACAAACAAACAAAAAAAAATTAGCTACACCCACACGTTTTACCACTACTATTCCTTTATACTGGCTTGTGAAATTTACAAATTCGTCAATTTAGAAATTGGATGAAAGGTTTAGCACTAGTGTTGAGCGAACCCGGACTGTAACGTTCGGGTCCGTACCGAACTTTCGGGTGTCCGTGGCACGGACCCGGACCCGGACATTTCAAAAATCGTTCGGGTTCTCGTACACTGACGTCGTGACACTGAGGTCGAATATTTCTCCGACCCAGTGTACTACGTGACCGGTTAGTGTCGGTACGGTAATCATCCGTACCGACACTACCGAAGATTCCCGTTTGGTCACTTTGCGAACAACTAACCGACGGGACATCGAAGAGTTGTGCACCTCATTTTATCGTCTTGGGGCCTGGCTTGGGCTTGCTAAAAACTTTACAGGCCCAGGCCCAGGCACGGTGCCTGTGGGCTTTCAAGCCATGCCTGGGCTTGCAATGTCAGGCCCAAGCGAGTTGTGATCACGATTTGGAAAGTAGGTTAAAGATTTAACTGCTTAA
>BLSH010033372.1:524515-544262 GCA_018402905.1 Glandirana rugosa | reverse complement strand
CAGTGCCGCCCATCAGTGCTGCATATTTGCCCCATCATCAGTGCAACCTTATCAGTGCCACCTCATCAGTGCCAATCTGTGCTGCCTCATCAGTGCCCGTCAGTGTAGCCTCATCAGTGCCCATCAGTGTAGCCACGTCAGTGCCCGTCAGTGAAGGAGAAAATGTACTTTATACAAATTTTGTGACAGAAACAAAGAAAAATGTTTTTTTTTTTTTCAAAATTTTCGGTCTTTTTTTGTTATAGCGCAAAAAATAAAAACAGCAGGGGTGATCAAATACCACCAAAAGAAAGCTCTATTTGTGGGAACAAAATGACAAAAAGTTTGTTTGGGTGCAGCGTTGCACGACCGCGCAATTCTCATTCGAATCGCAACAGCACTGAAAGCTGAAAATTGGTCTGGGCGGGAAGTGTTCTAAGTGCCTGGTATTGAAGTGGTTAAACACATCCTCATAAATCATCTCATGAAATGACACTTAAATGCATGATAGCCAGTGCCCAGCAATGGAGAATAACTAGTGCCCAGAAATGCAGGGAAACCAGTGCTCATCAATGCAGGATAATCAGTGCCCCAGCAATGCAGGATAACCAGTGCCCATCAATGCAGGATAATCAGTGCCCCAGCAATGCAGGATAATCTGTGTCCCAGTTATGCAAAATAAACAGTGCCCCAGCAATGCAGGAAAACCAGGGCCCATCAGTGCAGGATAAAAGTGCCCAGAAATGCAGGATAACCAGTGCCCCAGCAATGCAGGGTAACCAGTGCCCATCAATGCAGGATGACCAGTGCCCAGCAATGCAGGATAACCAGTGCCCATCAATGCAGGATAATCAGTGCCCAGCAATGCAGGATAACCAGTGCCCAGCAATGCATGATAATTAGTGCCCATCAATGCAGGATGATCAGTGCCCAACAAATGCAGGATAACCAGTGCCCCAGCATTGCAGGATAACCAGTGCCCATCAATGCAGGATCATCAATACCCAGCAATGCAGGATAACCAGTGCCCCAGCAATGCAGGATAACCAGTGCCCATCAATGCAGGATGATCAGTGCCCAGCAAATGCAGGATAACCAGTGCCCCAGCAATGCAGGACAACCAGTGCCCATCAATGCAGGATAATCAGTACCCAGCAATGCAGGATAACCAGTGCCCCAGCAATGCAGGATAACCAGTGCCCCAGCAATGCAGGATAACCAGTGCCCATTAATGCAGGATAATCAGTGGCCAACAATGCAGGATAACCAGTGCCCATCAATGCAGGATAGCCAGTGCCCCTGCAATGCAGGATAACCAGTGCCCATGAATGCAAGGTAATCAGTGCCCAGCAATGCAGGATAACTAGTGTCCCAGCAATGCAGGATAACCAGTGCCCATCATTACAACCTAGTCAGTGCCCTGCAATGCAGCATAACCAGTGCCCAGCAATGCAGGGTAACCAGTGCCCATCAATGCAGGATGATCAGTGCCCAGCAAATGCAGGATAACCAGTGCCCCAGCAATGCAGGATAACCAGTGCCCATCAATGCAGGATAATCAGTACCCAGCAATGCAGGATAACCAGTGCCCCAGCAATGCAGGATAACCAGTGCCCATCAATGCAGGATAACCAGTGCCCCTCAATGCATGATAGCCAGTGCTCATCAATGCAGGATAATCAGTGCCCCAGCAATGAAGGATAGCCAGTGCCCAGCAATGCAGGATAACCAGTGTCCAGCAATGCAAGATAATCAGTGCCCAGCAATGCAGGATAACCAGTACCCCAGCAATGCAGGATAACCAGGGCCCATCAGTGCAGGATAAAAGTGCCCAGAAATGCAGGATAACCAGTGCTCCAGCAATGCAGGGTAACCAGTGCCCATCAATGCAGGATGATCAGTGCCCAGCAAATGCAGGATAACCAGTCCCCCAGCAATGCAGGATAACCAGTGCCCATCAATGCAGGATAATCAGTACCCAGCAATGCAGGATAACCAGTGCCCCAGCAATGCAGGATAACCAGTGCCCATCAATGCAGGATATTCAGTGGCCAACAATGCAGGATAACCAGTGCCCATCAATGCAGGATAGCCAGTGCCCCTGCAATGCAGGATAACCAGTGCCCATCAATGCAAGGTAATCAGTGCCCAGCAATGCAGGATAACTAGTGTCCCAGCAATGCAGGATAACCAGTGCCCATCATTACAGCCTAGTCAGTGCCCTGCAATGCAGGATAACCAGTGCCCATCAATGCAGGATAACCAGTGCCCATCAATGCAGGATAACCAGTGCCCCTCAATGCATGATTGCCAGTGCCCATCAATGCAGGATAACCAGTGCCAGCAATGCAGGATAACCAGTGCCCATCAATGCAGGATAATCAGTGCCCCAGCAATTAAGGATAGCCAGTGCCCAGCAATGCAGGATAACCAGTGTCCAGCAATGCAAGATAATCAGTGCCCAGCAATGCAGGATAACCAGTGCCCATCAGTCCAGGATAACCAATGTTCAGCAATGCAGGATAACCAGTGCCCCAGCAATGCAGGATAACCAATGCCCAGCAATGCAGGATAGCCAGTGCCCAGCAATGCAGGTTAATCAGTGCCCAGCAATGCAGGACAACCAGTTCCCTAGCCATGCAAGATAATCAGTGCCCATCAATGCAGGATAATCAGTGCCCAGCAATGCAGGAAAACCAGTGCCCATCAATGCAGGATAACCAGTGCCCCAGCAATACAGGGTAGCCAGTGCCCATCAATGCAGGATGGCCAGTGCCCAGCAATGCAGGATAGCCAGTGCCACAGCAATGCAGGATAACCAGTGCCCATCAATGCAGGATGATCAGTGCCCAGCAAGACAGGATAACCAGTGCCCCTGCAATGCAGGATAACCAGTGCCCATCAATGCAGGATAATCAGTGCCCAGCAATGCATGATAACCAGTGCCCCAGGAATGCAGGATAACCAGTGCCCATCAATGTAGGATACTCAGTGTCCAGCAATGCAGGATAATCAGTGGCCAGCAATGCAGGATAATCAGTGCCCAGCAATGCAGGATAACCAGTGCTCCAGCAATGCAGGATAACCAGTGCCCATCAATGCAGGATAATCAGTGTCCTGCAATGCATGATAACCAGTGCCCCAGCAATGCAGGATAACCAGTGCCCATCAATGTAGGATAATCAGTGTCCAGCAATGCAGGATAATCAGTGCCCAGTAATGCAGGATAATCAGTGCCCAGCAATGCAGGATAACCAGTGCTCCAGCAATACAGGATAATCAGTGCCCATCAATGCAGGATAATCAGTGCCCTGCAATGCAGGATAATTAGTGCCAAGCAATGCAGGATAAACAGTGCCGCCGGCAATACAGTCTGACCTGTGCGGCGGAAGAGGCGAGCTGGCCGGATCATCACAGAGTGGGGATTGCCCACTGTAACAGCCCTTTAATGACGTCACATGTCCCGTATGTTCTGTCTATCAAAGGTGCTGGGCCAGAAGCTGGGGCTGTGTAACGGTGAGCTCCGTGAACACGACAGAAATTCAAATGAATGTTGTTATGATCCGGCTGGCCATTTCTCCTCTTCGTCCCCTTTTCCCTTCCTCTCAGCAATCACAGGAAGACAGGCTCCCAATCAACCCCGTCTGCCGATGGTGCCCCCCCCCCTCCAAGGCAGCCCACGCTGGCCAGCAATAATTTTCCACTGCAAAATGTGAGTAGGCGAGTAGAAAATTTGAGGGCTGTCATGCAGTACACAAAGCAAGAAATACCTTTTGACAAATCATGCTCCATGCCAGGGTATAAAAAAGAGTAGGTAGTAGTTTTAGAACAAGCATAAATATACTTGTTGGCCTAAAAGAGAAATAAAACTCAGTAAGCTGTACCCAGAAAAGGCAATGCAAAGGACTAGTCACTAGTATCGCGTGTGATTTCTATGCAGCCAATCATTCACCCAGTACTGACTTACATTGCCTTGTTCTATACTTTTACTCTGTGTGGACGTGGCCATAAAGGCAGGATTTTGCTTCCTCAAGTCTAAGCTACAAACAAGGAGAACCGTGGGCAGCCCAGTATTGACATCACCAAATCTCACATTAGATCCCATGAGAATAGCATTTCATTTCTCACACTGCAGATATGTAACTGAGACTTCAGGTACAGGCATGCCAAAGCACCCTCAAATACACAAAAGTGCATTGATATTTATTAGGCGGAATTTAAAACAAAAGGAAATAGAAAAACATATATGGTCCCAGTTGACCAAGTCAACACCATATCCCGAAAAAGGACATTGAAAAAGACTAGAAAGAGAGATTTCTTTTTTGTTAAAAACTGTAAACTTAGGGATTAACATATACCCCATATATATAATAAAAGCATCATTTTTGCTTATCGTCAAACATAAGGCACCCCAAAGATAGAGAGAGACCCCTACTTATGTATGTAAACAAGATGATATCAAAATTACACAAGATAACTTCATGTAGCTGTGACCATATCACACAAGGAGGGAGTAACTCATCCCGGCATGTTTCACCTTTGTTGGCTTCCTCAGGGGCTTAGAGGGGTGCAGTGACCATGGATTACTAAAAGTGAAAAGATAAGCATACATAATATATATTTACAAAACAATTTCATCATCATCAGTAATTAATTTGATACATACAGTATGTTGACCAAATTGACTTACAATTTAAAATAAATTATGGCTCAATTCCAATAAGGAATCTCTCTTCATGTGGCCAGGCACCAGGCAAGTAAGGACACTGAGGGCTGCATGGATCCCCCTCTACCCTTCTCCACCATTCACTGAACACCTTTTGTTTTTTTTCTCAGAATAAAAAGTGTTCTGTGAATGGCTTAGAGACAGTTACATGACAGAATGTCGCTTCTTCAATAACACATTGCTTTGTGTTCTGGGAAAAAGAGTTTTGTGAATGGAGGAGAGTTGTGTAAGGGGAGGGTGAGTCAAGACAAGTTACCACATGCAGTGGAAGTTCACCCACGTAAGAAGGATCTGGCCTCACTGAAGGACCAATTTTCGCAGTAAATAGCAGCCAGCAGGATGTAGGATACACTTCATTAGAGGTAAGTTGTGTCTCTGGTGCTTTAGCCCCCCAACAATTTAACTAAATGTTAGCTTTACTATCACCTTTATTATTTTAGGAAGGGTATAGGTATATAGTAGGTACCATAAGGTACCTGGTTTTGCCCCTACTGCACTTCTTTTACCTAGATCTTTTTCCTTCTCCAACCTTCCCCAATCCAGTGCTAATAGCAATGTTTTCAAAATTGCTATTTGCATATGGCCTGCCACATTCTATCCTTCCCACCCACTTGGACAGAATTCAGGCCCAGCGATTGACTACTCTTCTACCAAGTCCTGTAATGTGGGAGGCAGGGTAAGAGTATAATTGCTTATTCTCAGTAGTACTGAGTTTTTATGGAGTTTTGACAGCAGATTGGGGTAGCTGGGGAGATCACTTAAAGTGATTGTAACAATCACCTTATAAAACAACCATTTTAGTTTACAATAGAAATTAAAGTAAAAGAAAATTGTATAGATATAAAAAACATTATAAATACCCTTTTTCCCTTTTTTTGAAGTGATCACATCCCCTCTGTTCTCAGCTGCACAAGAGCTGGGGGAGGAGAAGCAACAGGACCCTGAGCTTCCCAGTAACAGGCTGTCCAGGGGAGAAGTGTCAGGACAAGTCTGATCATTGGAGGAAAGCAGACTGGGTTCCCAGCATAACTAGAGACCTGACCACAGTGTCCTGCTTAGTGTGGTCAGTTTTTAATGGGAAAACAGGGGGACTGGCAGGAATTTTATTAGGAATAAGAAATGTGGGGGTAACAAATGCTTAAAGGTAAGGGCAGACATGCTGCCTGCTAAACACCTTCAATCTTACTCTTAAGGCCTCATACACACGGACGTTTTTTGACGCCAGCGTTTTCTGGCGTTTTTTGCAGTTCTCCATGTTAGTCAATGGCCCCATAAAAACTAATACTGTACCGGTGTTAACCGGCGTTTTTTGACGCCGATGGTTTTAGGTTGAAAAATAGCAGAGGGATGATTTTTTTTTTAAAAAACGCCTATTGACGCTGACGCTCACTAACGCAGATGCATAACGCCGAAAAACGCCGTTTTTTTTCCCTTGACATCGGGCCCGACTTTTTGTTTATTTTTTAAGAAACGTCCGTGTGTATGAGGCCTAAATGTTCTTCCTCAATATAGTTTTACTTGAAGCAAACACAAACTTCGAGTTCAGGATCAATTTAAACTCAGATGCTTCAACGCAGGAACAATTTGGAGCTCTTGCTTCTCGCATTTTGTAAATATCATTTATGTTACAGATATAGCTTTCTCTAAATGTGGATTGATCCTGCTATCAACAAATAAATGTCACCTTTAAGCAAACACAAATTCATGGCATCAAAGCTTTAAGAGTTACAGTGGCAGCCCACAGAAAACCAATGTAAATGTAACTAATATGCTGCCACAATTTACCCAAAGCATCCAAACAGTGTTTTCTTGGCAGTACGTGGTTGCCTTGGAAATAAGAAAGCCTGGAATTAATCATGTAGTCACCCTGTGCTCTCACAAGGATGGGAGTTTCAGTATGATCCTTGCGAGTTACACAGGTCAAACTTAGCTGAATCAAGGCCATAGACTGCATTGAGCTCCAGAATTGCATCTGTTTAATGATCGCCTTATTTTTCCTTTTTTTTTTTCTTGTAAATAAGGAATCACATTAAAAGCAAAATGTGTTAAGATCTTGAGAGATTTGAAAACATGTAGTATAAATTAGGCAATTAGAAATAATTGCTATATTATCCCCTTATTTTGACTGTTGTATAAAGACTTGGCCAGCGTGCTGTATGTAATGCAGTTGCTTTGTCTGACATATTAAATGAAACATTAAATTAGTAAAACACTGATGGTCTCCTAAAAATGCTAGTTGCCTGGCTGTCATGTGCTGAACAAACCTTTAGGCTACTTTCACCGCTCCACTCACCGCCCCAAAGATGCTGCTTGCAGGACTTTTTGTAAAGTCCTACAAGCGCACCGCCCTAGTGTGAAAGCACAAAAAAATCTATAAGTTACAGCGCACACATGATACATACTCCTGTCAGGCTATTTTAAAAGCATCTAAAACGTATGTAGCACTCAGGGCTTTCACATTGGGGTGGATAGGGGGGACTTTTGAGGCGCTTTACAGATGCTATTTTTAGCTAAATAGCGTCTGTAAAATGCTTCAGTGTGAAAGTAGCCTAAAGTTGCATTCTGCAAATCTGTTTCTCCTTCATACGTTTTGTTGAAGCAAGTGGTGAAGGCACTCCACCTAACTTCCTCTGTGCCTTTTGCCTCCTGCCGGGGCTTAACCGCTTCCCATCCGGGCTATTTCTGGCACCCCTCTCCTACATGTAAAAATCATAATTTTTTGCTAGAAAATTACTCAGAACCCCCAAACATTATATATGTTTTTTAGCAGAGACTCTAGGGAATAAATTGGCGATCATTGCAACTTTTTATATCACACGATATTTGTGCAGGAATTTTTCAAACTCGTTTTTTTTTGGAAAAAGAAACAGTTTAGTGAATAAAAAAAAAATAAAAAACAGTAAAGTTTTTTGTATATTATAAAAGAGAATATTACGCCGAGTACATTGATACCCAACATGTCACGCTTCAAAATTGCGAACACTCGTGGAATTGGGCCAAACATTGGTACTTAAAAATCTCCATAGGCGACACTTTAAAAAATTGTACAGGTTACATATTTAGAGTTACAGAGGAGGTCTACTGCTAGAATTGTTGCTCTCGCTCTAACACACGTGGCAATACCTCATGTGTGGTTGGAACACTGATTATATGTGTGGGCAGGGCTTACGCATGCGTTCGCTTCTGTGTGCGAGCACGCGGGGACGGGGGCACTTTAACTTCTTTTTTTATTATTATTATTTATTTTACTTTTATTTTTTTATTTTTATACTGTCTCTTTAAATAGTTTTTTTTATCACTTTTATTCATGTTACAAGGAATGTTAAAACATCCCTTTTAATAGGAATTGTGCGTGACAGTTCCTCTTTATGGAGAGATGTGGGGTGTATAAGACCTCACGTCTCTCCTCCAGGCTGGAAAGACCAAGATCAGAAAAAAAATGAAGATCCCAGCCTTTCTAGCCGCGATCACGGCTTTGTTTACTAAAGCCGTCCCGGACGTGACGTCATAACGTCGCGCCCGGGCCTCCAAGAATCATAGAGATGACTGGTGACCAGATGGTCACCAGTGACCTCTCTGATCTACTTCCAGCGGCGACGGATTCCGTTTCCGGGTTGCCGATCATACGGGCGGCCCGGGAGAAGCACTGAATCGCGGCGGGAGAGGGGAATGTCCTCTCCCGTTGCCTATAAGAATGATCAAATGGCTGAACTGCTGCTATGATCATTCTTATGGTGCAGGGAATCGCCGGCCAAAAAAACGATATCTGAATGGTGCCATTCAGATATCACCACTCAAAGCCCAGGATGTCCATGGACGTCCTATGGGCAGGAAGTAGAGCAAGGGGCAGAAAGAATCAGGAAAAATAGGTTGTGAAATGTCTGAACCCCTTGCTTCAGTAAACCTTATTGGAGGAAACAAATGTTTCATTTGCCTGGCTGTCGTGTTGATCTTGTGGATTTGACAATTTAAGACAATAACCCAGAACTCCATAGTTGCTTTACTTCATATTGAAAAGCATCAAAGCCTTTGTGTCAATATGGCAGCCAAGAAACCAACATTTTTTCGAAGGAGAAGTTGAGACTGAAAATCTACTTACTTCTTTCAGCACAGGTTTCCTTAACCGGTTAACGAGTACATGTACTTCTGCAGAGTGGCACGAGATCACGAATCGCCGTCTATAAATGGCGGCTCGTGTGTGTGCTGCTAGCGTGCAGGAGCACCCCGCCACGCTCTTGTGCCTGCCACACTCTCCAGCAGTATGGCCGCGGGTCGGGGACGAAAAATGTCTGACATGTCTGCTGCAATATCGCAGTCCCGATAAAAATCGCAGATCGCCACCATTACTAGTAAAAAAAAATAGTAAAAACGCCATAAATTAGTCCTCATGGTTTGTAAAAGCGGCAACTTTTGCGCAAACCAATCAATAAACGCCAATCAAAATTTTTTTTTACCACAAAGGAAGAATATAAATCGTCCAAAACTGATGAATAAATTAGCTTTTTTATATTTTTTTGGATATGTATTATAGCAAAAAGTAAAAAATATTGTTTTTTTTCAAAATGATCACTCTTTCTTTGTTAATAGCGGTGATCAGAAGTGACACAGAGGGGTTAAGACTAAAGTCCACTGTACTTATCTCTCCCCTGGCTCCCTTTCCACTGCTGACATCTTTACCTGGTCTACTTCCAAGTTCAGCTTCTTTGGCCACCTTGATTGGTCAACATAATTTAAAGTGGTAGTAAATCTCAGACATAAAATATGAACAAAGCATATCCCTTTATAGTGAGTACTTGTCTCAATTATGAGCACTTAGGGTTCTTTCACCCGTACGGACCGTTCAGGTCCGCCTGTCTGTTTTTCAGGCGGACCTGAACGGATGTTCCATTCTCCTCTATGGAGCGACGGATGTCAGTGGTGACATGTCCGCTGACATCAGATCCGCTCCAATCTGCTAAATACAGAGAGATGGAAACCCTATTATCCATCTGTCTGGCAGATCGAATCGGATGAAAATGGGCCGACGGTCCATGTTCATCCGATCCCCCATAGAGGAGAACGGAGCTCTGACAGGTCCGTCTCTGCACTAACCTGTCATCCGCCGGCTCAGCGGGGATCAACGGATGGATTCCCGCTGAGGAGCGGAGCCTTTTAAAGTGGGCTCCATACGTGTTGTAGGACCCTAAGGGGTTGATTTACTAAAACTGCAGAGTGCAAAATCAGGTGCAGCTGAGCATAGAAAGCAATCAGCGTCTAGGTTTTATTGTCAAAGCTTAATTGAAAAAGTTTAATTAGAAGCTGATTGGCTACAATGCACCGCTGCACCAGATTTTGCCTTTTCCAGTTTTAGTAAATAAACCCTTAAGGCTGGGTTCACACTAGTCCGACACAAAAATGATCAGACTTTACTTTTCCTACTGTGCTCTGTGACATGTGTCCTACAATGGTCCTACATCGGACCTACATTGGTCCGACTTCTGTGAACGGGATCCGACTTTGATCACGGCAATACCAGGCACCTTGTGCTCTGGGGATCTTGAAGGGAAAATCCCTCCAAAAAACCCCCAAAAAACTGCATGGGTTCGGCTCTTCTCCCTCCTCCGGTGTCTTCTTTCTTCTGCTGTTTTGCGGGGACTTCTTTCTTCCGAGGGGTCTTCTTTCTTCTGTCGGTTCTTCTCCCTCTCTGCACCGTCTTCTGCTCTTTTGCTGGTTCTTCTCTCTGCGCCGTCTTCTGCTCTTTTGCTGGGTCTTCGCCGCTGTCTTCTCCCTCTGTTCTTCCTCTGTTCTTCTTCCGATGTTGACTCGATGCGATCTCCCGCACTAATGCTGGCTCCGCTGTGTGCAAGGACTTATTTTGGCATGGGGCGGGGCCAACCACTGACGTCATCCGGGGGCTCCTCCCCCTTGTAATGTTACCACCTGGGACATGATGGGGCGGGGATGTCACGAGGGGGCCGGGCCTCCGGATGACGTCAGCGAGTGGCCCCGCCTCATGCCAATATAAGTCCTTGCACACAACGGAGCCAGCATTACTGTGGGAGATTGCATCGAACAGACGAAGAACAGAGTGAGATTGCATCGGACAGAGGGAGAAGTGCCAGAGAGGGAGAAGATGCCGGAGGAGGGAGAAGAGCTGGAGAGGGAGAAGACCCCGGAGCTGTGTGTTTATTTTTGATACTTTTTTTTAGGTGAATGGGTAGGGGTACAATGTACCCCATACTCATTCACATAGTGTGGGGGGCTGGGATCTTGGGGCCATCTTGTTAAAGGGGGCTTCCAGATTCCGATAAGCCCCCCGCCCACAGACCTCAACAACCATCAGGGTTGTCGGGAAGAGGCCCTTGTCCTCATCAACATGGGGACAAGGTGCTTTGGGGTGGGGGCGCTGCGCAT
Source organism: Glandirana rugosa (assembly GCA_018402905.1). Lineage (NCBI taxonomy): Eukaryota > Metazoa > Chordata > Amphibia > Anura > Ranidae > Glandirana > Glandirana rugosa. Next base: position 533,164 of record BLSH010033372.1, on the reverse strand, counting down.
GTTGAGGGCATGTGGCCTGATATGGTTCAGGAGGGGGGGCCCTTGCTCGTCCCCACCCCCTTTCCTTACCTGCCAGGCTGCGTGCTCGGATAAGGGTTTGGTATGGAGTTTGGGGGTGGCACCCTCGCCTTTTTTTGGTGTGCGGTGTTAAAATTCATACCAGACCGGAGGGCCTGATATGCTCTTGGAGGAGGAACCCATGCCGATTTTTTTTTCTAATTTGGCGTGGAGTTCCCCTTCAAGATCCTCAGAGCACAAGTCACATGCCAAAGTCTGATCAGTTAAGACAATGACAAAAGTAGTACAGGGACCTTTTTCAAAGTCGGACCAGTTAAGATGGCTCTCATAGGGAATCATTAATTTGGTGATGTAATGCGACTTGTGCTCCTAATGTCAGTCCGTTTGTTGGTCTAGCGTGAACCCAGCCTTAGTGTAATTTCTCTCTGCTGCTTTGTTCGTCTGCTATCAGCATGAATCACTTCTGACAAGTTTTCCTGACATCAAGAGAAACAGGGAAGGAGGTCCAGCACACAGCCTGTGATTGAAATCCTCAGCTCTGTTCCTTTGAGCTATGTGGAGGGGGTGTGTTTCTTCTCCAATCAGCTCTCAGAGGTCTCCTCACTGAGCTCTGCAGAGTGTAACTTTCCACCCCTTTTTCTGAACTCTCAGACAGGCTTTATAATTCAGCTCTTTGAACGGATAGTGAAAAGAATATACTGCAGACAAACAGGTACAACTTATGTAGTAGAATTTGTTTAATCTCGGTGTGTCACCTGAGGCCAGTCACTTCACTTCCGAATTACAATAGTACCGAATTTAAATTAATCCGAAATAACAACAAAAAAAATTCAGATGAAATTTGAATTCAAATTATTTTCGAATAGTTTTCAAATTCGAAAAGTTTTCAAATTCGAATAGGATTCGAATTCAAAAAGTCCTCGAATTTGAATAGTTTCCAATTTCCAAAGAGAACTAAATAGAATAGAAAACAAAGGAATAGAACAGAAAAAAAAACAATAGACTAGGAAAAAAAATATAACAGTAAACAAAAGAATAGAATACAACAGTAAGGCTCGATTCACACTAGTGTGCTTTTTGATGCATTTTGCAGTTTGCAGAAATGCAGGGAATTTTTTTTAACATGGGTTCCTATGGAACATGTTCACATCAAAGCATTTTTGTGCCTCTGCATTTTTGGAAAGGGTCGGGGACTTTTTTTTCCGCAAAAAGCAGCAGTTTGCATGTAATAGACTTCAATGGGCATGCAAGAAGCATGCAAGTGCTGCATTTTTACCATGATTTTCCTGCAATTTTAAATCTGCTTAGCAACAAAATTTCCCCAAAAAAAAAAAAAAAAAACGCAAATCGCAGCAAAATCGCGGAAAACACGTGGTAAAAAAACGTGGAAAGCACAGCAAAAAGCACTGTAAAAATGCTGAAAAACAAAATGCATAGCTGTGAATCGAGCCTAAAAGGAGAATTATACAAAAAAAGAAAAATATATGTTAAACCCACAAATTTTCTTTTACAACTGTTATTCTTTTATACTGGCTTTTGACATTTACAAATGCAGCAATTTAGAAATTGGATGAAAGGTTTAGCACTGTGAAATACTATCTGAAAGATAAATAGTGCCTTTATATACAACTACATAGGTGAGGCCAAAATGAGGGACAAATGAGGAGGAAAGAGGGACAGAGGGACTTTCCAAATCAGGGACAGTCTCTCGAAATCAGGGAAAGCTGGGAGCTATGGATATGAAGTGTGATACCAGGGTCTCAGCTATGAAAAAAATAATATTTTTCGTAAATTTGCCTCAAGGCATTTGGTGGCTTTCTTTAACCGCTGCCGACCGCGTGTACGTTTACAGCGGCAGGTTGGAAGCACTGCGCAAATCACCGTATATAAACAACAATTCACTCTCGTGCCCGCCGCACGCTGCATGAGTGTGGCCACAGGTCAGGAGGACTCTATGTCCACCGGTGACCCGCAACCGCCTACTACAGAGCCCGAACGGGGAACCACTGATGTAAACACGGCGGTGTCCCGTTCTGTCAGGGAACATGACAGTGATCTACTGATCCCTGTAATCGGGATCAGTTAGATCTGTCATGTCCCTGCCAGCCCAGCCCCCACACAGTTAGAACACAGTGAGGGAATACATTTAACCCCTTGATTGCCCCCTACAGTTTAACCCCTTCCCTGCCAGTGACATTTACACAGTAATCACTGGCTATTTTTATATCTGATATTTTTATACATGTCATTGGTCCCAAAAAAGTGTCCCATCTTTCTGCCGCAATATCGCAGCCCTGATAAAAATCGCAGATCACCGCCATTACCAGTAAAAAATAAATAAATAAATAAAATCGCCATAAATCAGTTTACAGGCGCGGTAACGTTTGCGCAAACCAATCAACACTTTTTCCGATTTTATTTACCAAAAATATGTAGAAGAATACATTTTGGCCTAAAGTGATGAATAAATTAGTTTTTTTATATTTTGTTTTTGGATATGTATTATATCAAAAAGTAAAAAGTATTGTTTTTTTTCAAAATTGTCGCTTTTTTTTGTTTATAGTGCAAAAAATAAAAACTGCAGAAGTGCTCAAATACCACCAAAAGAAAGCTCTATTTGTGGGGAAAAAGGGACATCAACTTTGTTTGGGTACAACATCGCACGGCCGTGCACTTGTCAGTTAAAGCGACACAGTGCCGAATTGCAAAAAGTTCTCTGGTCAGGAAGGGGGTAAATCCTTCCAGGGCTGAAGTGGTTAAAGTCATTAGTGTTCAAGCATACTTTACCTTTTCTTTTTTTGGAAATTAAGATATAAAATAGGGCATTTACATAGTTACACAGTTACATAGTCAGTAAGGTTGAAAACACAAGTCCATCTAGTCCAACCTATGTGTGTGCTTTTATGTCAGTATTTACATTGTATATCCTCCAATGTTGTGGTCCCTTAGGTGTGCATCTAATAGTTTTTTTAAATGATCTATACTCCCAGCAGAAACTACTGCTTGTGGAAGCAAATTCTACATTCTCACTGCTCTTACCGTAAAGAAACCTCTATGCATTTTAAGGTTAAACCGCCTTTCTTCTATTTTTAGTGAATGGACGCGTGTCTTTGTAAACTCCCTTGCGCTGAATAGTTTTGTCCCTATAGTGGGGTCACCAGTACAGTATTTGTACATTGAAATCATATCCCCTCTCAAGTTCAGTGCTTGTAATCTTTCCTCATAATGAAGGTCCTCCAATCCCTTAATTAGCTTTGTTGCCCTTCTCTAAACCCTTTCCAATACCAGGACATCCTTCCTGAGGACTGGTGCCCAGAACTGAACAGCATACTCCAGGTGCGGCCTCACCAGAGACTTGTATAGTGGAAGAATTATTGATTTATCCCTGGAGTTGATCCCTTTCTTGATGCATGCCAGCACTTTGTTAACTTTGCTTGCAGGAGGTTGGCATTGCATGCCACTGCTGCGCCTGTTCTCTACTAGGACCCCTAGGTCTTTTTCCACCCTAGAATCCCCCAGAGGCTCTCCCCCTAATGAGTAGTTTGCGTTCATGTTCTTGGTACCCAAATGCATTACCTTACATTTTTCTACGTTAAATCTCATTTGCCACTTGTCTGCCCACCCCATTCATTTATTCAGATCTTCTTGGAAGGTTTCCACATCCTGTGGAGAATTTATTGCCCTGCTTAGCTTGGTACCATCCGCAAATATTGCTATTGAGCTGTTCACCCCTTCCTCCAAGTCATTTATGAATAAATTGAATAGGATTGGTCCCAGGACAGAACCTTGGGGAACCCCACTTTCTACACCAGACCATTCTGAGTATTCCCCATTTCTCACCACCCTCTAGACTTGCCCCTGTAGCCAGTTTTCATTCCAGGTACTCACCCTTTGATCCATGTTGAGGGACCTTAGTTTGTACAGTAAACGTTTACGGGGAACTTTATCAAATGCTTTTGCAAAATCCAGATACACCACGTCTACAGGCCTTCCTTTATCTAGATGGCAGCTCACCTCCTCATGGAAGGTTAATAGATTGGTTTGGCAAGAACGATTCTTCATGAAACCATGTTGATTACCGCTAATGATATCGTTCTCGTTACAGTAATCTTGTATATGATCCCTTATTATTCCCTCCAAGAGCTTGCAAATTATTGATGTTAAGCTGACTGGTCTGTAGTTCCCAGGGATATATATTGGTCCTTTTTTATATATTGGTACTACATTGGCTTTCCTCCAATCAGCTGGTATCATACCAGTCAGAAAACTGCTCTTAAAGATTAGGTACAATGGTCTGGCAATAACTTGGCTAAGTTCCTTAAGGACCCTCGGGTGTAAGCCATCTGGTCCCGGTGACTTATTAGTGTTCAGTTTTTCAAGCCTATTCCTGATTTTATCCTCAGTTAGCCATGAGGGTGCTTCCTGTGACATGGCATGAGGACCAACATTGTAGTTCTGAATAATTGAGCCCCCCGTTTCCTTTGTGAATACTTTGTGAATACTGAGGAGAAAAATGAGTTTAACACCTTTGCCATTTCTCCATCCTTTGTAACCAGATTTCCTTCATCATTCTTTATAGGGCCAATATGATCTGACCTCCCTCTCTTACTGTTTATATACTTAAATAATTTCTTGGGGTTTCTTTTACTCTCCTTAGCTATGTGTCTTTTGTGTTCTGCCTTAGCTGCTCTGATTGCACCTTTGCATTGCTAATACCTTTGTTTAGTATGTTCATGAAGCACTCCCATTTTTCCTCCGCATTCATTGTTCCTAGAATTTTATCCCAGTTAACATCTTCCAGTAAGCAGCGTAGTTTATGGAAGTTTGCTCTTTTAAAATTCAGTGTCTTTGTATTCCCCTTATGTTTCCTAATTGTATAATTTATACTGAAACTAATTGACATGTGATCACTATTTCCTAGATTGTCCCTTACTTCCACATCTGTGATCAGGTCTGTGTTGTTAGTAATCAGAAGGTCTAATAATGCTTTTTTTCTTGTTGATCCATTTACCATTTGGCCCATGAAATTGTCCTGCAGGACATTTAGGAAATGGCGAGCCTTAGCTGAATGTGCAGTACCTTCCTCCCAGTCAATATCTGGATAATTAAAATCCCCCATTATAATGACACTTCCCATCCTAGCCCCGCTATTCCAAATTGCGATAGGAGGTCCGCCTCACCCTCCTCCCGCTGATTAGGGGGCCTATAGCATATTCCCAGCATTACTTTCCCCCTGGTATTTTCCCTTTGTAGCTCTACCCATAAAGCTTCAACTTCCTCCCCGGATCCATTAGTAATGTTATCTCTCACACTTATTTATATGTCATTTTTTATATACAGGCATACCCCTCCCCCTTTTTGCCCTCCCTATTCCTACAATATAGGGAATACCCCTGAATGGTAGCCAGCCAATCATGAGAGCTGTTGAACCAAGTCTCCGAAATTCCCACAAAATCAAATTCCTCCTCGTACAGTAGCAACTCTATTTCTCCCATCTTGTCTGCCAGACTCCTGGCATTAGTGAACAAGCCACGTAGTTTTGTCTGGACACCTACTGTTTCCTTGCTGGGTATTCCTCGTTTGCATATAGGACTTGTTATACTACTTGCCTTGGGTTTAAATTCTTTATTCGGCCTACCACTCCTACCCTCAATACTACCCCCTCGACTCTGTTCCACTCTCGCTATTACTAAGTCTGGACCCCCTCCCCCCCTTTACCAAGAACCAGGCATTTAAGCCCTGGTTCACACTTGTGCGATGCGGGAACCAGCGCGATTATAGAGCCGGTTTCCACATTGCACCTCTGCTGCAGTCAGTTCACACTACCTTTTGCGAACCGCTGCGGGTGTCATTACAAAGTTAATGACACCTGCAGTTTTATTCACAGATCGCAGTGCGAACTGTGAACTCGCACATGAATCACCCATGTGATGCAATTCTAGTGTGGGAAAAAAAGGTACATACACATTTTTTTTGTGAATCTAATGCAAGTTCAGCCATACAACTGAACTTGCTGAGCCATACAGCTGAACTCGCACTGCTCAGAGATCGCATGTGATCGGCATCGTCAGTGCGGGTGCGATTCACATGCGATCTCTGAGATCACACTAGTGTGAACCCGGGCTAAATCATAATCTTTTTAAATGCTTTATAACTTTTTTAATATTCACTACTTGGTATACATAGGCTCTTTCAATATACTTAGTGTCCATAGGGAATTTTAATTTTTCTATTTTTCATCATCTTTATCCATCTCCAGCTATCTGTAATGTTACTATAAGTGTGCCATTCTGCCATGTATAAGGCAGAGTCCTAAGCAACAGGTTATTCACACATTCAATAGTTCATTTCTTTCAAATGACAATTGAAAATATAGTGTAGCTTTCATTAGTAAACATAAAACAGTTAAATTATCTGAATACTATGCATGTTGATGGGATAATGGGCTTCCTAGATCTAGGATTAGTAATTGAGTTAGTCCATATTCGCCATCCAGATCCTTCCTGGCATTTTTCCAACATAATTTAGATTAGACAATAAAATAAATCATCAGTTTGGAAGCTGCATCAATCGGCGCATCATTTTTCTGCATTTGTGAAACAATTGGAGTATGGATATTATCTTTATTCTCATATACACACAATAGATTTAGATGTATATGTAAATTTGTGGCTGAGGATGGTTTGCTTGTTTGTGAGTTAGACATAACCTTTGATAAATCGGTTCCTAAAAAACATTATATGACTCATTTCTGGACTCTGCAAATCTGCCAAAAGGAGTAAGCTATGATGCTTGATATGTGATATTTTATTCATATGGAAGGTTAATGTTAGGTTTCTACCTTTACGGCAATACTGATATTTCATTATCTTTCCATTCTGCACTATTCAAAATATATTTATTAACTCAGTGAAGCTCCAGCCAGTGATGCATCATTTTAAGAGGAAGAGGCGTTTTTGTTACTTTTTTTTTTACTAATTTTTTTATTACAGGTGTATCAAGTCACATACATTTACTTTGTATTTCATTATCCGTTACCTGCCCTGGTTTGCCACCACAGTCCTGATTAAGGGGTGTAGAATAGTTAAAGTGATGGTGCATAGATGACATTTTAGTGATAAAAAGTTCAGATTTTCTTTTAAAAAAACATGCTGCAGTTGTATTTTGTAACCTGTCTGGAATTTATTTCTGCAGACTTGTAAAGTTATCGAAAAGTTAACTTTATGGAAAGGTTAACGTCAGTGACAACATTGCAAGCAGTTAATCGTTCCAGAGATATAAACAGCTGAAGTCATTATCAGTTGTTCATTTAAACAATGTATATTAATTATTTATTATATCTTATATTATGTTATATTATTATGTATATTATTAGTATTATATTATATATAGATATACAGTGAGGAAAATAAGTATTTGAACACCCTGCTATTTTCTCCCACTTAGAAATCATGGAGGGGTCTGAAATTGTCATCGTAGGTGCATGTCCACTGTGAGAGACATAATCTAAAAAAAAAAAATCCAGAAATCACAATGTACGATTTTTAAACTATTTATTTGTATGATACAGCTGCAAATAAGTATTTGAACACCTGAGAAAGTCAATGTTAATATTTGGTACAGTAGCCTTTGTTTGCAATTACAGAGGTCAAACGTTTCCTGTAGTTTTTCACCAGGTTTGCACACACTGCAGGAGGGATTTTGGCCCACTCCTCCACACAGATCTTCTCTAGATCAGTCAGGTTTCTGGCCTGTCGCTGAGAAACACGGAGTTTGAGCTCCCTCCAAAGATTCTCTATTGGGTTTAGGTCTGGAGACTGGCTAGGCCACGCCAGAACCTTGATATGCTTCTTACAGAGCCACTCCTTGGTTATGCTGGCTGTGTGCTTTGGGTCATTGTCATGTTGGAAGACCCAGCCTCGACCCATCTTCAATGCTCTGAGGGAAGGAGGTTGTTCCCCAAAATCTCGCAATACATGGCCCCGGTCATCCTCTCCTTAATACAGTGCAGTCGTCCTGTCTCATGTGCAGAAAAACACCCCCAAAGCATGATGCTACCACCCCCATGCTTCACAGTAGGGATGGTGTTCTTGGGATGGTACTCATCATTCTTCTTCCTCCAAACACGTTTAGTGGAATTATGACCCAAAAGTTCTATTTTGGTCTCATCTGACCACATGACTTTCTCCCATGACTCCTCTGGATCATCCAAATGGTCATTGGCAAACTTAAGACGTGCCTGGACATGTGCTGGTTTAAGCAAGGGAACCTTCCGTGCCATGCATGATTTCAAACCATGACGTCTTAGTGTATTACCAACAGTAACCTTGGAAACGTTGACCAGCTCCTCCCGTGTAGTTCTGGGCTAATTTCTCACCTTCCTTAGGATCAATGAGACCCCACGAGGTGAGATCTTGCATGGAGCCCCAGTCCGAGGGAGATTGACAGTCATGTTTAGCTTCTTCCATTTTCTAATGATTTTCTGGTTTCTCAACAGGTTTCTGTGATCTCTGTTTTAACATGTGTAGGTGTTCCGACCTTTCCCGATGCCCCTTTAACGGTTCGTCGAACCACTTTTTCCAGGTGACAACCTCGTTAGTAATCTTTTACCTTCTTCGATTTGTACTGACA
>BLSH010033372.1:507848-523277 GCA_018402905.1 Glandirana rugosa | reverse complement strand
AACCTGATGAATACATTATATATATATATATATATATATATATATATATATATATATATATATACACTTTTTTTGATATGTATTATAGCAGGAAGTAAAAATAAAGTTTTTTTTTTCAAAATTGTCAGTTTTTTTTGTTTATAGTGCAAAAAATAAAAAACAGAGTTGATCAACTACCACCAAAAGAAAGCTTTATTTGTGGGAAAAAAAGGACGTCAATTTTTTTTTGGGTACAGCTTTGCATGGCCGCGCAATTGTCGGTTAAAATGACGCAGTGCTCAATTGCAAAAAATGGCCTGGTCAGGAAGGGGGCAAATCATTCTGGGGCTGAAGTGGTTAATATAGCAGTTGTCCCTTCTCCCTCCCACCTACCAAGCCTAATTTTGATCATTAAGGGTGTCCATCACAAAAAAATACCATTATGGAGGCTTGGGAAGGGGGAGGCATAGGAACCAATCTTGAAGTTAACTGGAAAATCTGAGATTTACCTGTAAGGTCAGCTGTCTATATCTCTGCATTTACTGACCATTTTGATGTGTAGTTTAAACGTATATTTTACTTATGCATGCTTTAATCCTAAGCTTAAATTGAGTTGACCAGGTTTATGATAAGCAGGGTTACTTTTGGGTTTAATGGAAAAAAAAAAACTCCTCTGAACACAGCCTTAGCTTTTTAAATTGTTAAATTTACAGCTAAATTACTTGCTTGGTGGAACAGTAGCAGTGTATTAGCATAATACTTGACAGTTAGCCCAGAGATCAGAATGTGTAAATAAGCTATTTACAGTATATATACTGTATATGTATATATATTGTGAGGGATTAGCTTTGGTGGGGATAACCTTTCCTGGGAAAAAAGCAGGTTGAGACAGCAGTTTCTTCAAATCCGGCTTGCACCCGGGTTTATTGGTAAAAAAGGCTGCATTTAAAATAAACAAAACATAAAATAAATCCTTGCCATCCAGGCTCTAACTATACATCTCAGCATACCTCTCTGAGCAGTGTAGGGCTGCTCCCAGACATCCACAAACAAACGTAGTGCAAACTTCTCTCTCTTTAGTCCACAAGCCAAAGCTCTGTGTGTCAGCTCTCTCGCTGATTGCTCTCAGAGTCCCAGGGCAGAGCCAGTCCTTGCTCTCTTCCTGGTTTATTTAAACCACAGGTGAGAGTGCACTTCAGTGGACCACAAAATCCGGTCCGAAACCAACCCTGCCACGGTGGCTGGTTAAACTGGGGCTGGATTCCACCTTAGTCCACCCGAAATGAACGCATACGAGGCTTCACATAGTGTTCATCCATGACTTTGCCTTGCATACCGTCACAATATATATATATATACATATATATCTATATATATATATATATATATATATATGTGTGTATATATATATATATATACATATATATATATATATATATATATGTGTGTGTATATATATATATATATATATATATGTATATGTCAAATGGTCAATTAAATAAAGATCCAATTATATTGCTTGTCATTTGGAGGAGGACCCCCCTACAGTTTTGGTCTGTAGGAGAAGGACCCCCTTACATTGGTGATTCTTAGGAGAGGGACCCCCTCATGTTGGTCATTAGGTGAAGGGCCCCCTTACATTAGTGGTCAGTTGTAAAAGGCCCATTACATTATCAGTCAGTGGGAGAAAGACCCCCTTACATCGTTGATCAGTCAGGAAGGAATCTCTAACATTAACAATGATTGGAAAGAATGCACTGCTACATTGGTGGTAAGTAGAGGAAGGACTCTCTTATGTTGCTGGGAAGTGGGAAGTGTGCCCATCTTAAAGTTAGCTAAAAAGGTCATTAGTGTAATTTGTTACTTGCCTGAGAGACAGGAAAAAAAGCTGGACTGTTTCCATGCCACCGACTTTGACAATTGACAATGGTGCTGGAACTGTGCAGGCATCTTCTGAATGAACCCTAGGGTTTAAGAAAAAACTCAGGTGAGAAATCTACTATAGAATGTAGAGAGCTACACTAGCTAACTCTTGGCAGCTAGGTTTAAACTAAAGTTGACACTTTGGCATTGTTCAATAAGTCAATAGAATAGAATAGGTAAAGTTAAACTCTTACATTAATAAACACAACATAGATTACTTTTATATGCATTTAAAGAATAACTCCACTTTTATGGGAAAAAATAGCAAATAAAAAATAATAATAATAAAAAGTAATGCAATGCAATATGTCTTCCTGAAGGTGTTCTGTACACAGAATGTGTACAGAACGCCCATAGAAACATAATTTCCTGCTTATGTGATTGGCTGACTTATTTTCCCAGAGGTCTGCCCTAAGATACAAGTCAGATTTCAGGCATCCCCTGCAACAAAAATGTCATTTTTGGTTAGATACTCCCAATAGAAAATCACGTCTAAAAGGATGCAGGCCCTGCAATTTTCCTCATTAGAGCCCTGAAAGTGCATCAGCTGATTGATAATTATGAAACCACTCCCATAAGATACACTTTCCACATGAACACAGACAAACACACAGCTATTTCTTCAGAATAACAAAAAGTAGGAATCTTCAACAAAGTTTGTTAATATCCATGTAATGTAGATAGTGGGGAATGTTTCTTTCTCAATAAAAGTAGAATTACTCTTTAAATTAATTTACAAAGCTGAACGGTAATGTAAGTGTTATATACTTTTGCAAGGTCTGCTTTAATACATGAAATCTTAACTTTCCCACACAGCTCTGGCATCTAATCAGTGCCATTTAGTTCTGGGATTTTGTCTGTTATTTTTGTAAAAATGTATATACCTATCTCACTATGCAATCATTTTAGAAGATGGAACTGTCTGGAGGCCCAGGTTTACCTGCTATTCCTTTTACATAGTGACATTGCTTTCAATAAATTCAATTCATCTTCTGTGTTACTATCTACTGCCTGAACCCGTGGGTAGATAACTAAAAACAACAAAAAAATAAAAAATAAAATAAAATAATGAGCAGCCCAAGGGCTGAAGGAACTTTTCAAGGTCTTTCTATAAGGAGGGACGAATCATATCCTACTCCAAGGTTTGTGATTTGCATTTACAGTTTTTTCATTAATACTTACATATGGCATTATGAATAGTCTTTAAATATGACTTGTTTTTAATTAAAGCATAAAATGTGCGGTAGTAAACAGTCGCGTATTTAGTAAAGTCTGTGGAAATATATTCAGTTGGGGCAAGTTTTATAAGGACAGGGGTATTACTGTCCTAAACTTTAAAGTGGTTGTAAAGGCACAAGGTTTTTTTTTACCTTTATGCATTCTATGCATGAAGGTAAAAAAACCTTCTGTGTACAGCAGGCCCCCCCTAATACTTACCTGACCCCCTCTCTATCCAGCAATATCGATGAGAGCCTTGCCTCTCTGGTGATTTGCACTCCTGATTGGCTTTTGACAATTGGTTCCCACTGCTGTCAATTACAGCCAATGAGCCAATCAGGAGATGGAGGTGGTGGACACACAGAACCGCGGGTTGGGAGCGCACCTGCTTGGGTGCCCCCAGAGCTGGCTGCTTGCTATGGGGGCACCCTGTAGGAGGGAGGAGCCAGGAGCACCAGCGAGGGACCTGAGACAAGGAGGATCAGGGCTGCTCTGTGCATAACCACTGCACAGAGCAGGTAAGTATAACATATTTCTTATTTAAAAAAAAAAAGGCTTTACTATTACTATAACTATAAATACATCACTGTAAACTGAGCCACAATCTTTTTAATTCATTGTTGGGTATAGGAAAGGGAAAGGAAAATTTTGTTCACAGAGTGAAAAAAAAAACATGCTGGGTGGATGAGAGGAATTTGGAAGAAAGCAGTTGTAGAGGGGTTCATTTTTGCCTGGAGATGGGCTTCAACCCCTTTGCGCTGCCTCCCAGTGGTCCTTTAAGTGGATCCTAAAGTTGAGAAGTGGAATGACTTCCTGAACCTATGACTGCTGTTATTGGCTCTAACAGCAGTCACATGATTGGGAGACAGTCTCGCTGGCTCCTGATGAAAAGCAGAGGATTCAGTCAGTTAGTGTGCTGGCACACAAACCAAGACCAACATGGATGCATTAACATGTGGCAGGGCGTTAAGACCCACTTCTCCTGTCGCCACATATATGCATTACAGATTGTACTGATCAGTATACCCTCCCAAGTGCCTACGATGCAGGAGGCATCTCTCCCTCTCTCTCTCTCTCTCTCTCTCTCTCTCTCCCTCTCCCTCTCCCTCTCCCTCTCCCTCTCCCTCTCCCTCTCACAATATACAAGGGTTCTGGAAAGTCTGTTTTTTCCATTGCAAATGGTCAGAAATGTTTCCCCATTAAAAACGCCTATAAACGAAAACGCTTATAAACGGTATTTTACAGTGTTTAGACGCATTTGCAGGGACTGCTGAAAAAAACGCCCATGTCAGTTAATTTCTCCACAATGCCTACTGAGGTAACTAAGGGGAAATTGAAAAAAAAAATAATGTAGTCCCCACATCCAAGAAGATGTACACTTCAATATATTAAATCTTTTGTTTAGACACAGTTTAAGTACCTTTTATGTTACCTCTTTTAGTAAGCATGCAGCAAGGAAAGTCTTACTGAATGCAAAACTAGAATATCCACATGACAGATAAGCAACTAACATATTCAGGACAGTTCAGTAATGGCTGGCTACATTTTTTCTTAGGACTTGCTTTTTATATGGAAGTAACTTAACCTCCCTGGCGGTATGATTATGTCACATTTTTGCGTCTAAAAGCGGTACATTGTTTTGCATAGAAATTTGGTGTTTTATATTGTAGGCCTGTAATTATTAGGAATAACTCACCTAAATCTGTCCAAACAAGAGTCTAGTAGACATCCCGGGTATGATAAAGTTTGAAATAAGAAATCATAAATTATAATATAATAAATAACTAAAAATAATTATCAAAAATAATAATATAATTGTAATAAAATTGATTCAATAATGTAATTAAATCAAAAACACTGAAATTTGCTCATTTGCAGAATTGTCTCTGTCGACACTTTCAGTGTCTGATGATAAATTTCCCCAAAAATCAGTATCACTCAATTCTGCAAATGATTCTTATTTACCATCGCTGTTTACTAGCTGATCAAGAACCACTTTTGACGTAAAAGGACGCTTTTTGGTTGCCATGGACATTCTCAAGTTTCCAGGCAGAAAGAATGGCATATATAATATAAAAGTGCATGCAGGGCACTGGGCAAACCACTAGGGACAAAGGGGATGTGAAATGATTTCATACAGTAATGTAATCTTACAGATTACAGTGTACTGTATGTTTGCTGTGTGTTTCACTTTTTGAATTTACCGCAACGCTCGCAGGGAACGGAGCCTGGCACACAGAGGCATCGGGCGGAGGACACGGCCCGCAGACACAGCGGGGACATCACTGGATCCAGGGGACAAGGTAAGTAACTTTGCCTGGATCCAGCGATGCAATCCCGAGTGTGGCTCGGGGTTACCGCTCTTGGTACAGAAAATTCACCCCAAGCCACACTCGGGAATACCGCCAGGGGGGGTTAAAGGGGTTGTGAAGCTTTGTTTTTTTTTAATAATAAATGTTATAATTACCTCCTCTGTGCAAGGGTTTTGCACAGAGCGCCCCCGATCCTCTTCTTCTGGGGTCCTCCTCTTCTCGAGTGCCCCCACAGAGAAGCGCTTTCCCTGGGGGCACTCGTGCAGGCGCTCTCCCGAGTCCTGTTGCTAGGTCTATTGACAAAGACAGCAGGACTCCACCCTGTCCCCTGCTCTCATGTCATTGGATTTGATTGACAGCAGTGGGAGCCAATTGCTCCTGCCACTATCAATCTATGCAATGAGGACCCGAGACAGTGGCTGGAACGATCGGGTTCCAATAAGTAAAAGGGGGGCTCTGGGGGGCTGCTGCACTACAGAAGGTTTTTCACTTTAATGCATAGAATGCATAAAGGTGAAAAACCTTGAGGGTTTACACCCCCTTTAATAATGTGACAGATGAAATCACTGATTACAACACGAGGCACCTTCAAATAACGTAAGAGAAAGGACGAGTATAGAAAAAAAAAAAAAGAGAACCCCCGTTTATTCAGTGCTATATTTTATGTCCACACTGGATATTTAGTAGCTTAATACCCTAAGAGCATAGTACCATTTTAACTTTCATATGAAATGAGCTTGCTTATGTATTTTCTTTATAGTTTATTGGCATATTAAAACAGTCTTGTAGAATTTTCATAATAAGCCCTGACTAACACAGAGAACGTCTGTGTTTAAGAAAAGCTTATTTGTGCTTTTCCATAGGAGACATCTGTCACTTGAACACAGATTATTATATAGAAAACCAGCATCTCAAATATTACAGTAATTGGCTTCTGCTAATCTAGTTAATCAAATGTCTTCACCAAGGATGAAATTGCTAAAAGAGTGACTAATATAGAAATCCGTTGTCAATAAAAAAAAAAAAAAACAACTCTTTGCTGTAATATTTAAAGATAAGTTTTCACTTTAAAAAAAGAGAGCTGCTAGCAAAAATAAAGTGCACACACCTAGAGTCAGCAGGTCTCATTGCCCTCTGCTATGTCCAAATGCTGGGCTGTTCTGAATGGGCAAATTTCAGACCCTTCCCACTGCCCTGCCCATCACTATGATGAGCTACCTTGTTGGCTGGGAGAATTGCATGTAGGGAATGCGCGATCTTTGGGATTGCCAAAAAGTGCTGGAGCTTTGTCTGTTCTTAACGGTCTAGCATTTGACCATAACAGAAGGGAGTGAGAGTTACTTTTCTTTTTATAAAAGTCACCAAGACAAATAGAGAGTTTGAGTCTCCCTATGGTAGGGTGACCAGACGTCCCTGGTTTCAGGGGACAGTCCCCGGATTGAAGACACTGTCCCCGGACCAAATCTGTCCCTGGTTTTGTCCCCTGATTGGATTTGAACAGGGACCCAAGCCATTTCAAAGACATTCAGTGCAGAATTTTAAAAAAATTCTGAATTACACCCCCCACTCTGCTGCTCCTACTAGCGTAGGGTTGGGGGTGTAATTCCCGCTCGCATGTTCTTCTGCCTTGGCTCAAGTCCAGGCCAGCCACCTGCCTGCCTATCTCCTTGCCTTCCCCAGCGGAGTAATCTTCCTCTGCTCAGTTCCGCTCCCCACCCAGTAGTAGCCGGGGCCCGAAGAGAGGCTGTGAGGAGGACAGTGGTGGTGACAGGCAGAGAAAGTCATCTGATAGTGTCCAGCAGTAGCCACAGAGGGGAAGCAGATCTGATCATGGGACTGCCAGGGACTTCAAGGCTTCAACACAGATGTGCTTTGGGGGTGTCTTTGAATAGACTACATTGCACTGTGTCTGTCTTTCTGGCATAATGGATGGTATCATAACTAACAGGCAGCAGGCATTCTATCATGGCTCTGGCTGGCATTGCACTGCCACAGTGTGTCACATAACATAGCTGCTGGGACAGGGATCTGTGCCTTCCCTTAGTAAAAGCAACCTCCCCCACAGTAGGAAAACACTTGTTTGGCACACATTTAACCTTTTGATTGCCCTAGATGTTAACCACTTCCCAGTCAGTGTCATTAGTACAGTGACAGTGTATATGTTTAGCACTGATCATTTTATTAGTGTCACTGGTTCCCACAAAGTGTCACTTAGTGTCCGATTTGTCCGCCGCAATGTTGCAGTCCCGCTATAAGTCTCTGATTGCCGCCATTACTAGTAAAAATAAAATGTCCCCGGATTTTAATTTCAAAATCTGGTCACCTTACCCTATGGTGCATACAAACAGCAATAAATATCTGGCCTACTAGATTTCTAGAGATACACTGTAACATGTTTTCCTAATAAACACAGCGATAAACACTTGGGACAACTCATGATAGCTAAATTGAGAGATCATTGTTGCCTATATTATTTTATGAGCCCCCCAAAGAATTTAATTCTTGTATTACAGAAGGTGCAGATAAATATATTGCCTCTTTATAAGTGATAGTAAAAACTAATAGGCCTCTGACAACTCCAAGTTCATATGTTGGAATGTCATTTGTTCTGCTTATGCTTCAAGCTATCTTCTCTATATCATATCATTTCTGCAACATTTTCCCTGCAACATGTTTCCGGAAATGCTATAATCATATTTCTTTATGAATAACCAGGCAACACTTGACCCATGCATTAAAGGAAAAACACACAGTGAAGATCCTGAAGAAAAATGACTGCAGGGTTCAGTGTACAGTTTTTTCCCTTTCTATAAAACACAGAGGGCTTTTATTACACTGTATGGCAGTTTAGTGAAAATGTACTTTTAACCTTTGTGATATATACTGTATATTTTATCATGACTAATGTTTCTTCATATAGTAATGAGTATGTAGGCTGCTGTCCTATATTATAGAAGACATTTAGTAATGTACATTTAAAGTGATACTAAAGTCCATTTTTTTTAAATTTTTAATAACAAACAGGTAAGGCCTTGTGCACACTAGACACTATAAAAACGCCAGTAGCATCAGCTGTAGAAAACTGTAGCTGTAAAATTAGTTTAGCAATGTTTTTGCATTAGCGTTTTGCAGCGTTTTTTAATTGTAGCGTTTTTAGCTTTTCCTTAGCAAAACTATATTCCCACAAAAGCTTATGGCTCAAAAATGCTGACAAACACAGAATAGATTTTATCAGAGTAAGAGCGTTTTACAGCTGAAAAACTCCTCTTAAAACCTACTAGTTCTGTTTTTTTTTTCCCAGCCAGAAAATGCCCCTGCCAAAAAATGATGATAAAAGCCTATGTGTGCATGGACACATAAGATAACATTCTGAGGAATATACTGGCTGTAGAAAAAAAACGCCTGAAGCCAAAAACAGCAGCTGTAAAAACGTCCAGTTTGCATGAGGCCATATACTTACCTGCTCTGTGTAATGGTTTTGCACAGAGCAGCCCTGATCCTCCTATTCTCTGGTCCCTCTTTGACGTTCCTGACCTCTCCCTCCTGTTGAGTGTCCTCATAGCAAGCAACTTACTATGGGGGCACCCGAGCCGCAGCTCCCATTCAGCTGTCCATTCAGACATGAGCCTCGGCCCAGCCCTGCCCCCTCTCTCGCCTCATTCTCACTGACTTTGATTGACAGCAGCGGGAGCCAATGGTGCTTCGCTGCTGTCTCAGCCAATGAGGAGGGAGAGTCCTGGACAGCTGAGTCTTTTGTGCAATAACATCTCTGTTTTAGAGATTGGGCTCAGGTAAGTATTAGGGGGCTGAGGGGAGCTGATGCACACAGAATGCTTTTTGTCTTAATGCATAAAATGCATTAAGATAACAAACCTTCTCCCTTTACAACTACTTTAAGCACAACTTTAATTCTGTGTTCCATGCTAGCCAAGCACTTGTCTATAGTCAGAGGCGTAACTAGAACCTTCAGGGCCCCGGTGCAAGAAATTATAAAGGGCCCCCATGACCCCTGGCCAGGGCCCTTCCCTCTTCCCACTGATCCTGGGGCCTTTACTCCTATTGTGGGTCCCTTTATTATGGTGCCGCAGTGGGGCCCTTTCACAAGTTCTGCAGGAGGCCCCAGGGGGGCCAGGGAAGCACACAGGGACCCTGGGAACAGCAGAAGACAAGTAAACTGGATAGAGGAAAATGGAGGAGATTGGGTCCTCTAAATGCCACCCCCGCCATCCCTCCTATTCAGGTGTACAAGGGAGGCACACGGGCCCCCTGGACCATGGGGCCCGGTTGCAATTGCAACCCCTGCAACCCCTATCGTTACGCCCCTGTCTATAGTGTTCTAAAGAGAAAGTAAAGTTTTAAATTGAGTACATATTATGAGAAAATGTTATTTTTTGTGCTTTAAATCCCAGGTGAATTTAGTATTAATCAGCTATATACATTTTAAATACTGTATATACTCGAGTATAAGCCGGCCTTAATATAAGCCAAAGCACCAAATTTTACCACAAAAAGCTGGGAAAAGTTATTGACCCGAGTATAAGCCTAGGGTGGTAAATCCAGCAGCCAGAACACAGGGACAGGGAGACAGAACTCAGGTATTGTAGCCAGAACACAGGTATTATAGCCAGAACACAGGTATTGTAGCCAGAACACAGGGACTCAGCCATTACACAGGTATTGTAGCCAGAACACAGGGATTGTAGCCAGAACACAGGGATTGTAGCCAGAACACAGGGACTCAGCCATTACACAGGGATTGTAGCCAGAACACAGGGATTGTAGCCATTACCACCATTGCACTGATTGGCACTGAATGGTACTGGCTGGCACTGGCAGAAGAGATGACTAAGGTAGATTCACAAAGCACAGAGCGGGCTGCTTCTAAGAGCCGCTCTGTGCATGAAACTGTGAGCTAAATACATTGGAATGCAGAGGATGCAGAGAATGCAGAGAGAGAGCTGTCAGATCTTCACTGAGATCGGATGTGGGCGGGACTGAACAGCTAACACCCATGTCCCGCCCACCTCCCGACATCAAGTTGAAAATCTGACAGCTCTCTCTGCATTCTCTGCATTCCAATGTTCTCACACAGTGAGAAGACAGAGCAGCCCCAGCGGCCGAATGGGGTACTGCAGCAGCGGCCGCTCTGTCTTCTGAGTGTCAGGCCACCTGTGATGACATCATCACAATGGGAGTGGCGGGAAATCCGAATAGGTCTCCCTGTCAGCTCTGTCCTAAGGCACAGGTAGGGCTGCATTGTATGGACATGCTGGTGATTGGCTGCATTGCATGGATACTGGTATATGGCTGCATTGCATGGACACTGGTATATGGCTGCATTGCATGGACATTGGTATATGGCTGCATTTCATGGGACTGGTATATGGCTGTATTTATGGACTCTGGTATATGGCTGTATTTCATGGCACTGGTATATGGCTGTATTTCATGGACTCTGGTATATGGCTGCACTGGTAAATATTTTAGTACACCATGTGGTTCAGAATATTTTTTTTCTTGTTTTCCTCCTCTAAAACCTAGGTGCGTCTTATGGTCAGGTGCGTCTTATGGTGCGAAAAATACGGTAGCTTTGATCAGCGTTTTGTAATAGCGTTTATGCGCTTAATGTGCGTTTATCGGCGTCAGCATTTTTGAGCGATTTTCTTTTAACTTCATTAGCTCTCATTGACTACAAAAAACGCTGGACGCCGATAAATGGCCGTTTAGCAGCATTTATGAGCGTTTATCGGCATCCATCATTTTTTGTGGTCAATAGAAGGACTCTTGAATGCCAATTCAGGGCATTCAGATAAGAGCCCAAAAATGCCACTGCTGCTAATTGACAATAAACGTCCACGTGTGCATGGACACATAGGATAACATAAAGGGGCATTTTTGTGCTGTTAAATGCCCAAGCGACCATAAACAGTCATTTATCAGCTTCAGTGTGCATCGAGCCTTAGATATTATTTAACATCACAAGGTTCTTACCTCACCACAGGCTGCTCTGAATTTATCTTATATTCATATTTAATTTGCACAAGTCAAGGGATAACCCTAAAATCTTTTACATTAATTCTTTATTGTTACAAGTGGGTGGGCTCGGGGAGCAATGCTCTAATCACATGTCTTGCAAAAAAAAAAACTCATACAAACGTATGAATCCGGCACCCTGCAGCCCTAATGGACCAGCCGCTCCTGATTATATTGCTATAAGTCTGAGCTTATAAGCTTTTCTACTCTGCCTGTTGCTGCCCTTTAGACAAGATAAAGCAAAAAGCACCCAAGAGGTGCTGGGGCTTTGATCTGAGATCATACAACGTAGCAAGACGACAAAATCATTGGAAGAGCTCACTGGCCAAGTAAGGCTGCTCACAACAGACAGGGCCACCCTCCAGTGGGTACCCCAGTAGGTTACCAAAAAAGAACATGCACTCATGGAAGTAGTGTCAAACCAAAGGATAACAGAATCCAAATTCAAAGAGTTCAGATACTACTGATGAGCACCTCTCTTGATCCAGCAATTATCTTCCCTACATAGATTCACACACTCGGTTTTGAGTCAAGGTTATTCTTTTGACTGAAGCGCTGATGAAGAGGGGTTTCTCTGATGCTGAGTTGGCTGTTTTTTAGTATAAACAAATTAATTTGGACTCTTTTATTCTTTTGCCAAGCGCTTCTTCCATTAGTGCATGTTCTAGACAAAATGAACTGCAGAAACTTTGAACACATTTTACTTTGATGTGACTGGCATTTATTTAGCTGATTTAAGCAGTAAATGCAATTGGGGTTAAAGTAATATTTGATAAGGCTTTCACATTTTAACATGCCTGCTCAATGACTGCCATTAAATTTACACTTGTATTGACCCCCATGAGATTTTAGTGATTAAGTTTATAAATATACTTTAAGTTAAGTAGGGGTTTAAAATTGATCATTAAAGACCACACACAAGTCACAAATCTGTTCATTATCTACAAAAAGCACCTGTGTGCCGCAGCTATAATACTGGTCAGTGTTATCTGCTGACAGGTTAGAGTAGTTTATATTGTACTTAGTGCATACAAGTAAACAAATTGTATATGTTATTTAATCTCAGGGCTATCTCTATGAGAAGTGAGGTCTACAGCAAATATGGAATGTGGAGCCTGAATGCAGTGTTTATTTTGCTGTGTGTTGCCAGCCTGTGGTGTCAGTGAGAATTAATATGCTAGCCGGCTGAGTCTGTAAAATCCCATTGCCAGCCCTGATGTCAGTAAATGCATAAAGCCAACCTCTGGTGCCTGTAAATATGTAATGCTAATCTTCTAGCATCAGCAAGAAGGTATTGAGATCCCTAGTGCCAGCAAATGTATATAGTAATGCCAAATTCTTATATATTGCAAACATAATGGAACCCATGATGCCAGTCACATATACTTATACTGCAGTATTCTAAAGCCTGTTTATACAGAATGCAAACTGTTCGTACAAAAGAAAATATCATTTGTTTTCCATAACCAGTATACTCCCCCTCTATTTGCTGTTATTGTGCAATGTGTACCTCTGAGACCTAGGAGAGTACAATGAGAACCTCTGGTATCAGTATATACTGCAGGTCACCAGCGTCAGTACAGCTGAAGTACAGACCCCTGAGTGCTCATCTCTACTGTACTCACTTTCAAACTCTTTGTCAGTGAGTGACAAAGAAATATACATTGCTACTGATGCATGGCTGGCTTTTAAGCCCAAGTCAATTGCCAAGTGTCACTTTGTCACCTGAGCTCAAAAAATAAAGTTTTTCTATGTTAGAGGAAACATCTGGACATTTTAATTGTACCTTGGCAGTACCATGAAAAAAAAATACCATATTGTTTTGACAAATAACATTGCAATTCATGTAGCTAGACACCTCAGTGCTTCAGGGATCAGAGAGTATATTCTGGTCTGGTTGCCATTCAGTAATGGAAACAATAGTTACTGCAGGTGTGCCATGTTTCTTCTCCGAGCCCCTGATGAAGTCATAATGATGCAACGCGTAGGGGAGAACAAGGTGACGCAATCGGTACTTGGGACTGAGATGTCAACATGCCAGTAGTGGTGATGTCTTCCGATTTGTTTAAGCTGTTTAGTATTTGGTACACAAAATGGTGCATAGACCTGTGTGAATGGTTTTATTATATATTTCAATAAGTATTGTACCTACTTTATGGAAAGTGCTATGAGGACTCTATTTTTTTTATTTAATTACCTTATGTATCATTGTGGAGCAGTCAGTGAATACAGCTGCCTGATTTTGAATGTGCAATACTAATTACCCTTATTAATGGAAAAAAGTCTTCTAAGGTCTTTTATCATATAAGGTCCATTTTTTTGTTTCATGGAATCACAGGATTGGCAATATTTTTATGCATTGTTGGAAGTTCACCGCAGAAATATTGGTTGCACTGAGCACAATTAGTCATTTTATTTGTTCTTTTCATCTGTTATATGTAATGGATGATGGCTTGAAGTTTATTTGTTTTGGAGTACCATACATTTTTATGGAAAATTGAATATTCAGATACATGACTTTCATAGTTAAATCAGTGTGGCCCATTTTCCTAACTTTATAGCCTCATAGCTGAATATTATAGCTGAATATTGGTTTGAATTTCCAAAGGCACTGCTGCCTTAGCCTACTAGTCTCGTAAGATTTATAGTGAGATTTGGTATGCCAGTTTTGTGCACCCGTCTGTTCCCTTTGCTGGAGAGAAAGCTGTACCTGAGGAACTATAATGTAAGAATCTCTGTCTTCTGCTTCATTCATTTTGTAAAAAAATATCTTCTACAACCTCTCCTGCTGCTGCTTATTGATTATTCCTATACCAGTCATCAAGGAGATGAAGGGGAGGCTTTTTTGACATGTGAAAGAAAAGCCCTGCTCTTCTCCCCTACACAAAGATGGCTGACTCCCCACAGAGACACAATGCAGAACAAAGCGTGGAAACTCAATAATAGGATAAAGATCGGTCATGATAACCCTACAGGCTGGTAACCTGGTAACCCTACACTGCTGACTTGTCCTTTGTGTCTCTGTTAGTATTTTGAAGTTTCCTGGAGTCACATCAATACCACATGCCTGTTGTGTTAATTACTGTGTTAGTAGATACCTCCAGATAACCTTCATATGTATTGCAGCAATGCCAAAAATCCTCACAGAAAGAAAAAAGTATTTAAAATAGTTCCAATGAAAAAAAATCACTGTATCCTAGTACCTTTAGAAAAGGGTCATTTTGCGTGCATTGTTCAGGAGTAAGGGTATGGCTATCATGGTGTTTTGTCAATTTTATTTTCAGTTTGTATATTTTTTAATGGATTTTATAATGCACTTTACTTTACAAATAAACATTTATGACAATGCTTTTCAGTTTTGGGCACTAGTTCACAAAAAGGATATCGGGGAACTGGAGAAAGTGCAGAGAAGGGCAACCAGACTGATAAAAGACATGGAGAAGCTCAGCTATGAGGAAAGCTTAGAGGAACTGAATTTATTCTCTCTTGAGAAGAGGAGATTAAGGGGAGATATGATCAACATGTATAATTATATAACAGGTCCATATAGTTATACACTTTAAGTTCATCACAAAGGACAAGGGGGCACTCTTTAGGTCTGGAGGAAAAGAGATTTCATCTCCAAATATGGAAAGGTGTCTTCACAGTAAGGGCTGTGAAAATGTGGAACAGACTCCCTCCAGTGGTGGTTCTGGCCAGCACAGTAGATTGATTTAGGAAAGGACTGTATTCTTTCCTAAATGGACATAATATAACTGGATACTAATATTTATAGGTAAAGTTGATCCAGGGAATATCCGATTACCTCTTCAGGAATTATTTTTATTTTCTACGGCTGGAGAAAATTGGATCATGCTTTATTGGGTTTTTACCTTCCTCTGTATAAACTCTGGGTATTAAATAGTGAATAGTGTATATGGAGGAATTTTAATTGTGTCTTGTTTTTTTTTTTTTTTTTTTTTTT
>BLSH010033372.1:490828-501004 GCA_018402905.1 Glandirana rugosa | reverse complement strand
CGCCTCCGGCGGCGCGCGCGCGCTCACAGTACCTCTGTAACACAGCCGCCGTCGTATGACGGCGTTTTGCGTTACAGAGCCACTTTGCCGCCGTCAATCTCCGATCGGCGGTCGGCAAGTGGTTAAAGACCTGCTCACGTACATTTACTGCTGCAGAGTGGCAGCGTGACGCGAATCACTGTTTATAAAGTCAAGGGGCGAGCGTGCGCCGCCAGCACGCTCTCGTGCCCGCCGCACGCTCCCTTAGTGTGGCCGTCGGGCTGACTCGTTGTCCGCGGTGACCCGTGACCGCCTACTACACAGGAGGAATGGTAAACACAGTGGTTCCCCATTCTGACAGGCGGCATGACAGTGATCTACTGATCCCCGTCACCGGGATCAGTTAGATCTGTCATGCCCCTGCCAGCCCAGCCCCCATACAGTTAGAACACGCCTAGGGAACACAGTTAATTCCTTGATTTCCCCCTGCATGTTAACCCCTTCCCTGCCAGTGACATTTATACAGTAATCAGTGGCTTTTTTTCGCTGTATAAATGTCAATAGTCCCAAAAAAGTTTCAAAAATGTCCCCACAGATAACAAGGATCCTTTTCTGGAACTGATGTGAGGTAACAGGCTTTTCTGCTCAGAACGTGGCTGCTTTAGTGCTCCTTTACATGGCTGATTAGGGCTGCATACTGCCCAGATCATCATATTACCGCAGTGGGTATGACCAGGTGTTTCCACACACAGGAAGCCCCAATAAATCAATGACAGGCTGACACTACCTGTAGATGTTTGTATGTAATTGCACCTGGAAAGATTACTTGCATTTAGAGGATGGATGTATGCCCCTGAATGCACAAGTTTGTGTCCAGGGGCGTACATTAAAATGAATGGTACCATGGTTCGTACTTTACTGTGCATGCATTTTATTGCACTTTATTTATTTATTTACTGCAATGTGAGCTACTGAATTGTTTTTTTTTTTAGAATGGGAGTCAAACAGTGATGCAGTGGTGTGTCTGATTTGTAATACTTCACTAGGATAAACGGTAATGCTCCTTTCACACAGAGACCACCCGAGCACTAGCGGTAAAACACAGCTAATTTTACCACTCGTTATAGCGGTGCTGTGGCGGCGCCAGTGCGCTTTTAACCCCCCACAAGGGGTTAAACAGGAATTAAAGGTGCCAATTTGCGGTGCTCCCGAAGCGGTGTTCAGGCGCTTTGGGAGAGCTGCCCCATTGCTTTCAATGGCCAGGGGCGGTATAGGAGCAGTGAATACACCGATGTAAAGATGCGGCTTGCAGGACTTTTTTTTTACCGTCCCGCAAGCTCACTGCCCCAGTGTGAAAGCACTCGGGCTTTCACACTTGGGTGTATTGGGGGAGTTTTTCAGGTGCTTTTTAGTCGCTATTTTTAGCGCAAAAGTGCCTGAAAAATGCCTTGGTGTGAAAGCGGTCTGATAATGGTGTGCGTATAAGATAGTGTACTGTACTGTAAATGAAAAGGAATGTAGTTTATCAGGCACTTACTAAATATTTAGTTATCATCTGCAAAGCTCAGACTATTTATTTCCAGAGTCTCCTATGTGTCTGCTAAAGCTCAATACCTGGGCAGATAAAAAGCCCCACTGCAGGGGTAAGTACTCATTTATTTCTAGGTGAGCAATAAAAGGAAATATACTTATCTGATCCTCCATTCCTTCCTGCAGCTAGACTGGTCCTGCAGCTTTTGCGCCGTCATGATCCAGCAGTCTAGGGTCCTGACATCTTTGTTTACCATAGCAGGGTTCTTAGCCTAGCTTTGAATATAAGGACAGTGAGGAATAGTCCAATGACAGACCATAATGGAACAGAGGATCATGTAAGTAAAACTCTTTCACCTCCCCTCTAGACAAAATGCGCTTTATCTAACCCGAGTTGGGCTTTATAGCTACAACCAGTACTTGCAGACTAGAGTTAAAGGTTGTATGGTTGTATCTCACTGTAGGAGATCCAAGAAGAATGGGGCAATTGCTGTCTTCTAATGATTATGTTTAGCGGAAGGGTTAAAAACGCAGGGATGACAGGAAAAGCCTTACCAACAGCTGTTTCATGTTTATGACATGCTTTTTTCTAGGCATACATTGGACTTTTCTAGATCCTAAGGCTGCTTTAGGAAAGCAGCTCCATTCTTTATAATGTTATGACCTGTCAAATTCTCTATTATGTTTAAATATTATGACCTGTCAAAGTCACCAATCTCTCTGCTGCAATAAGCATAGTGAACTCCATGGGGTATGCTTCAGACCACAGCCCTCATTTCATTAATGAGATATAAAATGCATGCCACGATTTAGACTTGCACACTGGAGTATAACAGAAAGTGGATAGTGATATCTGCTCTATGTTATAAATTGCCCCCGAAGTAAAATTATTTTAATGTCAAATGTACTAATCATCACCTTCCAGATTCCTTTGGCATCTAAAACATCTCATGCTGTGTCTCCTCCATTATGAGAATAGAAAAAAGAAAAGAAAAATGGTTCCCTCCAACTTTGTGTATTGATGTACTTTTACACTTCACAGCTGTACATAGGGTAAACTTTTTTACTGGGGTTGGGAAAACCAAATTGTCCTTCATGGGAGGTAGGTAGGTAGCATATAAGCCCTTTCCCTCTTTTTAGGTAACCCCTTCTGGGCACTTGGTATGGTAAAAAGCCTGATGCCTGGTATCAGCATGTTAGGGGCTGCACATTGACTTCTGCCCTGCCAGCTATCATGCCTGGTTATGACTAGTTATATGAAAGGATAGCTACACTTTTTATTTGCAATTTATTAAAAAAAAAAAATAGCCTTAGAAATACTAAACTTGTGTTTAAAGCACAGGTGTAGCACTGTATATATGCATTCAATGTTATTATAAAATGCATTGATTCAACAGTCAACCCTGGTGAATTGAATTTTTAAATGTGTTCACTCAACGTTCAAGAAAGGTAACATTCACCCTTTTCTAAACAAGACAAATATTACTAGAAGCAACTTTTCCAAATTCAAGGACTGATGTTTCCCAATGTCAGTGAATGTATTTCACCCGGCGAATATTGGGTGTATGTACTGTGCTTTAGGAACTGGATAAATGTTATCAATGTTTAGGTGAAGTTTTAAAAATGTTTTGCAAAATTTAGTGAGTGTCACTTTTTTAACTATATCCCTAAATTACAGTGGTTTGTAAAGCAATTATATAGGGTATATCAAATATTTAACAGAATTAGAGTTAACCTTTTTATAATTTCATCTACAAATTTCCCCTTTTCTCTCATTTAAAGGAGTTGCAAAGTCTCAAAAACCTTCTGTGCTGCAGCTGCCCCCAAGATCCCCCCTTTTTCTTACCTGAACCCGATCGTTCCAGCGACGAGCACGAGCCCAGCAGCTCAAGCCGCTGTCTCTGGTCCTCATTGGATAGATTGATAGCAGCAGGAGCCATTGGCTGCTGCTGCTGTCAATCAAATCCAGTGACACAGGAGTCGGTGGCGGGGCCGAGTCCTGCTGTCTGTATCAATGGACGTGGCAGCAGGACACGGGAGTGCACTTGCACGGGTGCCCCAATGGAAATCAGCTCTCCGTGGGGTTACCCAATGAAGAAGGAGGAGCCAGGAGCGCCACCAGGGGGACTCCAGAAAAGGATCTGGCCACTCTGTGCAAAACCCTTGCACAGAGCAGTTAAGTTTGACATTTTTGTTATTTAAAAAGAAAAAAAACCTTTGCAATCACTTTAACCTACTGTACTTACTTTAGCCTTCCTGATGTTAAAATTACTTTTCTATTTGCAGAGGTTTTTAAATCAACACAGTAGGCCCTTTGAAATCATTCTCTTTTGTAAAATCTGACATTATGTCATTTGGTTAGGGTACAAAGGCATTTTCCATTAAAACTTTTTATTTAAGCTTTACATGTAGTGGGGAAGGTTTAGAACCCCTGTCAAATTTGTATTACTGTGTGTTTCTCTGCTGGGGAGATTCACCCTCTCTGTTAATCCTGGTGTTCATTGTCACAAGCCAGAAAGTGAGGGCTGTAACGTCAATACCGACGCCAGGAAAAAAGTCACATTAAAAACACAATTTTTATCAGCATTTTGCATTAACGTCAGTGGGCGTTTTGCATTGACGTCAGTGCGCAAAGCTTTCAGCGGCGTTTCTCTGCCTCTATTCAAAATCAGTGGTTCCCTATGGGAGCCCATTGATTTGAATAGAAGTCGCAGCAGAAGTCGGATCATGATGATCCAACTTGCGGCGCGACTTGTGTGCAGAGGGTCCTGAAGGGGAACCCCCACAAAAATTAAACTTTTTTGAGCGTCAAAAACACTCTAACGCTGCAGCTTCAGAACGTGTGAGTCCTAGGTTATTTTCTTACAGCTCAAGAACGCCGATGCCATCTACAGCTCAAAAACATCAACGTGTGTATGAGGCCATAAAATAACATGATGTGGCGTTCTTAAGCTGTAAAAACAGCTAAAAAATGCGGCGTTAATAATGCCCGTGTGTATGAGGCCTTAAAGTTTACCTGAATAAGAAGTGAGGGGAGCAACTGCTCTGGTAACAACTGTCTAAAAGGGGAAATTCCCCTCATGCTCCTAGGTGCATTCATATTACATTTGAGACTATTTTGAGATGCCTGTGAGATCCTTGTGTGTTCCTTCTCTGGGGCTTCTGACCATTTTTTAAGCTGCCTTTGAACCCCCTTTGACTTGTAATGGGAGAAAAGCAGTTCTGGCATGAAAAAAATTACAGTTGCGAGGGAAACATGGAAGTTGCCAATGCCAGTCTCTTACCTGAAAATGCTAGTTGTTTGACGCTCATGATTGCCCTCATGATTGCCCTCTTGATTTAGTACCCAAATTATGTACGACAATAACAAGTAGGCAGTAAGAACTTGTTTTGGGTCAGTAGTTCAAATAGTAAGAAAGTTAGAGAATTAGTATGAATACCAAGCAACCAGCATTTTCAAAAGGAGGTCAGCAATGACAGCCCTCAAATATCTTCCAAGACAAGTTTACTTTAAACTGAGGTCTAACACCTTTGGGATGAGAAGCTCTCGTGATATGACCTAAAATGAAAAGTTCCATGTCATACAAATTGCAAACGGCAAGCTTTACAACAAATATGAATCAAAAAAAGGCCTTATACCACAAAGGAAAGCTGTGAATGTAATTAATCATCAAAATTGTCAGCTCTGGCCTTATAAAAAAGAATAAAAGTTTGAGTTCATATATAGTCTGTGAAGATGACAGCTGTGTTATTTGAAGAGGAGAGATAGATGTGACAGGTCATAAGAAAAGTAAGGTATGCCTGTGCTGAGAAAAGAAAAATACTTAAAAAAGAAACATGAAAGGTAGGAGGAGAACAATTTGTTTTCTTCACTCTTTGCTGAAATTTAGCAGGTCATGCCAATCAAGGAAAAGAGACAGTTACTTTATTTTATGGTCGCTGTTAACCCTAATGCAGAAATGTGGCATTTGTATCAACTTTAAAATGCACAGAAAATGTGCCATATATTTGTACTATATGCAGGAACTCTTGTGTTTTTATATTTTTTATAAGACTACATTTCAGCAAAAGCCCAAAATTCTTGTACTGTATTGCTAAACAGGTATTTTTAGGAATATACTGCATAAAAAGTCAATTTAAAGTCCAAAGTTTTTTTTCTTTTAAACTTGGTCCCCCACCATCCCCTGTTAAAAAAAAGTGCCAAACAATACTCACCATCTGTATTAGTGCTGTCCTATGTGTCCTGCTTTATGGTTCTGTCTCTTTATACAAAATTACCACATAAAATAATAACAGTTTTGTGCTTCTATACATATCTTCATTTGTAAAAAAAAAAAAAATAATAATCTGTTAGTAAAGCAAATCTCTTTTACCCTCCAAAGTTACTCTAACCTCTAATAATCTCTATCGGGTAGCTTAATGGTAACTTAATGGTCAGGAATTTAGCCTTGCAGATCTGGGGTATGAGTTAAGTACCCATTTTTTTCATGGAGTTGATCCTACTTTCCAACTTCATACTGGTAACTTAAATAATCTCTTTAGTTTGATAACATCATAGATGATGACATTACAGGTCCTCTTTGCCTTCTTCTTCCACTGGTGGGCAGATGTTAAATGTAGAGACCACGTAATGACCAGGGCACAGGGCGGATTCATGACAACCTGGGCTCACAGGAAGTAGGGTGAATGATGCTGGGTATCATTCATCCCAGAAGACGTTGCTGAATCAGTGACTGCGAAATCATTTACATAGGGTGACTATAGCATCTAGAGTTGCATTTTTATTTTTAATCTGATCTGGGGAGACTTTTTTATTGAATGTAACCCCAAGATGAACTTGGGCTACCACACTTTAATGCAATCCTGCTTTAGCTACACCCTACATAGCTACAGCTACAGCACATTTGAGCTACATCCCACAGTAGAGATGCTCTATAACCAATGTGAACATGCTGTAACGAGTTCAAGAGGAGCAGCAGGATCTAATAAGCCTGTCCTTACAGATGTCTGATGAACTAGTTCTCAACTCCTGTCCTCGGGACCCACTAACAGGCCAGGTTTGCAGGATAACTGAAATGCATCACAGGTGATATCATTTGCTCCTCAGTGATTGCAGTATTCTAGTCTGCATCTCCTTAAGGTAATACTTAAAATCTGGCCTGTTGGTGGGTCCTGAGGACAGGAGTTGAGAACCACTGAACTAGATTGAGAAGCACCTGTCCATACTGTCCATTTATTCTATATGTATTCTACTTTTTACATCATATATAATTTTTTTTCCACAAGACGACAAATGTATATTTATATTCTCAGCACTTTCTATACCAACCTACAAATGGCAGAGTACAAGAAAATCAGGACAAATTAAATTACTATTGAAAGACGCATTGAAAATTCTAGCCCTCTCGTAGAAAATGTATGATTCATTCTTGAATAATTTAATACTGCCATCCATTGTTTGAGAACAGAGAAAAAATGCGGGCTGCTGGGATAAAAAGAATCAGCATGGTAGATATTTACAAAATTACCTCTATGGAAACATTATTAACTAAGTGTTTCTTTCTGTATTGAACTAAGTTGGCTGATTACCAGTCGCTGTTGGTGATAACATTTTCAAGAATGTATTATCCTGACTGTGGCCAAACAGAGGGAGATTGTCATCTGATACAGATTATTTTAGCTCTTTTGCATAACATGGTATGTACTAGAAACCATAACATAAGGCTATCAAAGTACTTAGAAAAAGCACTGGGCATTTAGAAATGAGTATATGAAAATAGAGTAGCTGGCAATCAGATTGAATATTGATTCTGTTAATGGGCAAAATAAAAATTGGCATATATGATGCAGTTTGATTCACTAGTATTAAAGTGTATGTAAACCCTACCGATGAACTTCTTTTATTTGGTCCCTTTTTGAATTGTTAAATATGCAGTTGAAAGTGTTTTGTTATCTGTGTTTTATAAGTTCAAAAAAATTCTTGTTGATCTTACCGGAAATCTTGTGAGCTAATAGCTTTGTGTGTTCTCTGCCTGTGCTCATTGTTATCAATGACGTTTTCTGCGGACCTCAGGACCCTGTTCCTCTAGGGTAGTCCTATCTTGTTTCTGTTGTACTGATACAGAATAGTGAGAGAGTGTAGTCCGCTTAGGACTGGAAATGTTTTACTGGCTGAATAATCAGGTGAAAATAAAACTGATGAAAGAAAACTAATGCATCAACCACATCCAAGGACTAGTATGCTGCAATATATTACATATATTTTTTACATTTTTTGGTTTTGGGCTCTCATATGTTTTAACACAGCCAAAATTGTTGCTGCAACTGCTTAAAAATGTCATATGTGATGCTTTCTGTCACTAATACAGCAGTAAAGTCCCCCGTAAAATAATTCCTGTAACAGGGTGATAATGCTGTATCTTCTGCAGTGAAATATTGCACAGCATTGTTGTCCCACTTTAGATAGGGTAGTGTTAGATGAACATATATTAATAAATAGACTTTAATAAAAAAAAAACCCATAAAATGAATGCTTATCTCTAGATAATATTTTTAAATACTTCCCGCCGCCATGACGTCATATGACATTGTGGACTTGAAGTGGCTATATCTGGAGGATGCCTGCAGCTACAGGCATCATCCAGATATCTTTGATTTCAGCCAGTGATTCCCTACACTGTAAAAACCATCCTAGTGGCTGATTAGCTGCTGGATTGCTCTTACAGGCAGCAGGAGGGAATGTCCCCCCCCTTCCCACCGCCCATCCGCTCCTCTCTAGGCTTTCCCATTCGATCGGGAAGCCAGACATCCAATCCATTGGAGGCGTCGGGTTATGACTGAGCTGACTGAGGACTGAATGGTCCTTCTGACCATTGATTTTCATTTAAGAGCATCTACACACTATATATAAAACCATGTGGCAATGTATAAACAGTATGTCACAAAAGTGATTTTGTATTATTTGTAATTATTATATATTTTCATGTGACAACACTGAAGAAATTACACTTTGCTACAATGTAAAGTAGTAAGTGTACAGCTTGTATAACAGTGTCAATTTGCTGTCTCCTCAAAATAACTCAACACACAGCCATTAATGTCTAAACCGCTGGCAAAAAAAGTGGGTACATCACTAAGTGAAAATGTCCAAAATGGGCCCAATTAGCAATTTTCCATTGCGTTTGAAATATCGCTGCGCAAATATTGTGAGACATAATACATTTAAACATCCGCCATTTTATTCTCTAGGACCTCTGCTAAAAAAGCATATATATATATTTTGGGGGTTCTGAGTAATTTTATATTGTACAGTTGTTAACTATATTTTGTGTGCAGGATAGCATCTCAGATGTCCAAAAAAAGAATTCAAAAGAATGACTTCTAAATGTCTGATTATTTTGAGGGCAAGACTTGTATTCAGCTATTCATTACCAGTTTACTGGTGGTTTATTTTTACAAGCAAAACTAAGCGTTAGATTTTATTGCAGAGTAGAATAGTATTTTCACTGCAAGTAGTAAAAGGCATATGTTATTTATGTATTTACCAGGGGGACAGCTGTCTGATTGGATGCTGGTGCCCCACGTGACCTCAGCAGCCATCTTGAGTCAGCGCAGTGTCTATTTAAGAATCTGGCTCCTGGGTTTGGCACCCTTTGTGCAAGTGGCCAGTTTAGGGACAGGTTCCCCATCTGTCAGGGACAGCACATAGCGGCAGGGGAGAGGTTCCAGAGGAGTAGGGAAAGTGCAGAGACTACGCTATCTCCACTTAAGAAGCCTCACATTTGGGTGTGGACCAGCCAGGTCTGCATTCCCATTTTCCCTTGCAGAGATTGTAGGCGTCATCTCAGGATATGCTCCTCTGCTATTGTTTTGTCAGTGGCTTTGCTCAACTGTGCCTACCCATTGATCTATTTGTGC
This sequence comes from Glandirana rugosa, assembly GCA_018402905.1. Taxonomy (NCBI): domain Eukaryota; kingdom Metazoa; phylum Chordata; class Amphibia; order Anura; family Ranidae; genus Glandirana; species Glandirana rugosa. The sequence goes on along the minus strand of BLSH010033372.1, from coordinate 491,578 downwards.
ATTGTTGGGACTTTCTTAACACAGTGTTCTCATTCATCTTGGCCTCTGTGTGATCTCTGCTTGCGGGCACACCATGCTGCCCTCTGCTCACAAGATGTCATAGCTACAAAACAAGGTTGAACTGAAAAATTCCAGAATACCTGGTTTGATTGGTTAGCAGCAACCAATTCAAATTAATAATTTCAAATATTTTGCTCAGATCAAAAATCTTGAATTCCACTATTTCAACTCTGCACCTGTTCTTGTAGTCCCAAAAAGACGAATGAGTAAATTGATCTATCTGGTGTTCATCAACAATGATAATTGATGAACTAAAAGCTGAGGTTTAGTTAGGGAAATTTTTATGTAATTAACCTGCTTGGGTAATACAGTAGTAGTGTTCTCTGAACATGTGGCTCGTGCTGAGCAAGCAACCTCCTGTGTTCAATAAGCAGCAGACCGGCCATTTGGCACAGGACCTGGAAGCTAGTGGCAATCTCTGTACAAGCAGTGTCTACTACAGTAATTTCAAACTTCCCCAGGGATCCCACATCTATGGCACGTTCAAACCTACAAACATACAAGCTGGACCTATGTAAAAATACCTAAACTTAAGCGTTAAGTGATAATTTATTGTCATAAAAAACAAATAACAATTTTAAATATAAGACACAATTCACATGCATGCATTGTTTTCTTGCTGTTGCTGGGTTCCGCTGCAGTTGCCACTACAAATGAATCTGTCTTCAGTTTTTATGTTCCCATTTCTTC
>BLSH010033372.1:472020-488935 GCA_018402905.1 Glandirana rugosa | reverse complement strand
TCAGCGGACATGTCGGACCATTTTGACACTTTTTTGGGACCATTGGCATTTATACAGCGATCAGTGCTATAAAAATGCACTGATTACTGTGTAAATGCCATTGGCAGTGAAGGGGTTAACCTGCAGGGGGCGCGCTAAGGGTTAACTATGTTCCCTGGGCGTGTTCTAACTGTATGGGGGATGCCCTAACAGGGGAAGGGAAGTTATCACAGCCTTCACGTAAAGGAAGGCTGTGATCACAGCCCTTCCCCCTCTCACAGAGCGGAGGTCCGTGTTTACATACACGGACCTCCGCTCACTCGCTCCGGGGGGGCCATCGCGGGTAGCCGGCGGCAATCGAAGCCGCCGCACCCGCTCCCTGGCCCTCCCCGAACACAGTGAGCGCGCGGGCGCGCCTCAGGCGGCGCACGCGCGCTCACAGTGCGCGTTATCGCAGCCGCCGCCGTATGACGGCGATTTGCGATAACGAACCACCTTGTCGCCGTCAACCTGCGGTTGGCGGTCGGCAAGTGGTTAAGATAGGCCCAGCCCAATGCAATGGTGTGAGTGAGTCACTAATACTGCCCAGCCCTGCTCTGTATACAGTGTTCACATGATGGATATGTAAATTGCAGCAGCATATTTCAGTTGTTTTAACAAAAAATTGTTTGCATTTTCATTGTATTTATTTTCATAAAGAGGCCCACCAAAATCCTCAGCACCAGGCCTCTCCTACTCTTAATCGAGCCCTGAGTGCACTTCTAAGTGCACTTGCAGTGCACTTGTAGTGCCAAGTGGATTTGCCTTTAATAAATCAACCTATTTATGAGTGGCTCATGTGTATGGGGTTTAAGTTTATCCTAATGAAACTGTATGTGTGTGTGTGACTCTATGGACTGTGGTTTGTGGTAGGATTATAATAGGGTTATCAGATTATGAAATTCTTTTGGAAAAGAAAGATCTACATGGCATTGTCTATTCAGGGTCAAGTTTAATGCTGAGCTCAAGGCAAACAGTGGAATATACAAATAGAATTTGTACATTTGGAGAAATAAATATTAACTTAACTGTATCTGAGCACCACAAACTAAAAAAAGCTATCCATATTTCCATGTTTTTTTTTTTTTTTTTTAATACAAATGCTTTTTATTGGAAGAAGAAATAAAAAGGTATTACATAGATAACGTGTAACAAGGATGTAGACATTAGGGACAAAATATGTGATAAAAGTGTCCAATGCATTCTAAATGGTGCACATGGTCCTTCTGGCCATTCATTTTTGTAAATATTTTATTATACCCTTTCATGTGACATCACTAAAGAAATGATACTTTGCTAAAATGTAAAGTAGTGAGTGTACAGCTTCTATAACGGTGTAAATTTGCTGCCCCCTCACAATAACTCAACACACAGCCATTAATGCCACTAAACCGCTGGCAACAGTGAACGTGGCCAAATTGGACCCAAAGTGTCAATATTTTGTGTGGCCACCATTATTTTCCAACACTGCCTTAACCCCTTTGGACATGGAGTTCACCAGAGCTTCACAGGTTGCTGTCAAGACGCCGAAACTGAGCTGCAGCATGGTGGCCAAAACCATACAGTGGTTTAACAGAACAGGTTCCACTCAGAACAGGCCTTGCCATGGTTGACCAAAGAAGATGTATGCACGTGCTCAGTGTCATATCCAGAGGTTGTCTTTTGGAAATAGACGTATGAGTGCTGCCAGCATTGCTGCAGAGGTTGAAGGGGTGGGGGGTCAGCCTATCAGTGCTCAGACCATACGCCTCCCACTGCATCAAATTGGGCTGCATGGCTGTTGTCCCAGAAGGACGCCTCTTTTAAAGGTGATGCACAAGAAAGCCCACAAACAGTTTGCTGAAGACAAGCAGACTAAGGACATGGATTACTGGAACCATGTCCCGTGGTCTGATAAGACCAAGATAAACTTATTTGGTTCAGATGGTGTCAAGCATGTGTGGCGGCAAAGACAATTGTGTCTTGCTTACAGTCAAGCATGGTGGTGGGAGTGTCATGGCCTGGGGCTGCATGAGTGCTGCTGGCACTGGGGAGCTACAGTTCATTGAGGGAACCATGAATGCCAACATGTATTGTGACATACTAATACAGAGCGTGATTCCCTCCCTTCGGAAACTGGGCCGCAAGGTAGTATTCCAACAAGATAATGACCCCAAACACACCTCCAAGACGACCACTGCCTTGCTAAAGAAGCTGAGGGTAACGTTAATGGACTGGCCAAGCTTGTCTCCAGACCTAAACCCTATTGAGCATCTGTGGGGCATTCTTAAATGGAAGGTGGAGGAGCGCAAGGTCTCTAACATCCACCAGCTCCATGTTGTTGTCATGGAGGAGTGGAAGAGGACTTCAGTGGCAACCTGTGAAGCTCTGGTGATCTCCATGCCAAGAGGGTTAAGGAAAATAATGGTGGCCACACAAAATATTGACACTTTGAGCCCAATTTGGACATTTTTACTTAGGGATGTACTCACTTTTTTGCCAGCGGTTTAGACAATGGCTGTTGAGTTGTTTTGAGAGACAGCAAATTTACACTGTTATACAAGCTGTACACCTCCTTATTTATTGTAGCAAAGTGTAATTTCTTCAGTGCTATCACATGAAATTATATAATAAAATATTTACAAAAATGTGAGGGGTGTACTCACTTTTGTGAGATACTGTAAGTGGTGCATCCTATATAACTAAAACAACTCAATAAGAAAAGAACAACCATGCATAATCAAACCTAAAAGGTTTTATAACATTTGTCACCAAGCAGGGTATCTGATATTATCTTCGGTTTCCCAAGAAATGACCATAAGCTGCCCAGTTCTCCCACTTCAGATCAAATATATGCATAGTGTCAAATATTGTGTGATGAATGCGCTCAATTAGTTTAATAGCCTCCAATTTACGTAGCACCTGAGACCAAGGAACTGTAGATGAGCATGAGCTTAGGTCAATGGCCCACAAAATGGTGCTGAAAAGTGAATATGCCAGCTTTTGGGTAGGTGCTGGAACCTCTGGCAATAAAGCAAAGAGGAGGCACATTGGCAAAGTCAAGGTAATAGGAATCCCTGTCATTTGGGCTAAAAAAAGAGTGAAAATTTTGAAAAAATACAACATTTTTTACTTTTTGCTATAATACATATCAAAAAAACAAAAAAAACAAAAAAAAAAAAACAAATTTCTTCCTCAGTTTAGGCTGATATGTATTCTCCTACCTATTTTTGGTTAAAAAAAACCTTGCAATAAGCGCCTATTGATTGGTTTGCGCAAAAGTTATAGTGGCTACAAAATAGTACAAATCTACGCTACACACATAAATTGAACAGCAGCTGACATAATTAACAAAAAAGGGAATAGATTTATGGCATTTTTATTATTTTTTGTTTTTTTCATTAGTAATGGCGGCGATTTGCGATTTTTTAGCGGGATTGCGACATTGCGGCGGACAGATTGGACACTTTTGACACTTTTTTTGGACCAATGACATTTATACAGCTATCAGAGCTAAAAATAGCCACTGATTACTGTATAAATGTATAAATGTAGTTGGCAGGGAAGGGGTTAACACTGGGGGGGGGGGGTGGCGATCAAGGAGTTAAGTGTTTTCCAAAAAGAAAAACTCTGGCCATTTAAAAATGCGAGAAAACTTGCAAAAACGCGAAAAACCGATGGTAATATAATGCTGAAAAAGCTGAAAAACTCATTGATAAGCTACTGATGTTTTTAGGACGTTTTTTTTTAACGTCCTGTGTGCATGAAGCCTAAGATTTTGTGTTGGACTGGAGGTTGGAGGGTGTGCTTAGCTGATAAAAGCCCTTCCTGCCCTACTCCAGATAAAAGAAAAAAATGCCCATGAAGACTCCTGGGATGTATGACATAATTTTGGCCTAGGCCAGTAAACCAGGGAAACTGAAGAAGTGTAAAAAAAACATTTTAAACAAGTAAATATATTATGCCTTCTATCTATTTACTAAGGCTAGCAGGATAAATATTCAAAATAGTTAGTGTTGATTGGAAGAGTAAAGTTACGCTAGATGTTGTACTAACTGCCACCAGTTTCATAGTTTTACCTCCATTTTCCAGTTATAGCAGTTGTGGCGTGTGCCTGATTATGACCAATAGGCACTAGAGTGTGACCACACTGCCATGTGCACCAAGTAACCTAACATACCTAGTCAGACACATCCTCCATCTTCCTCAGCACCAGGCCTGCACTGGCCATCGGGACTATAGGCAGTTTCCCGGTGGGCCGATGGCTCAGTGGGCTGGTCAGGCACAGTCCTAGAGCCACTCCTTACTGATAGGAATGATCACAATTTCACACCTGTCACCAAGGAGCAGCTGCCAACACTTGCTGGAGTGAGAGTTAGGCTTTCATGCTCCCTCCAGCCTGCAGGGCGAGATAGACAGCCGGCAGACTTTCCTTCCTCTCTCCCCTTATCACTTGTCACATGATTGGAGAGAGGAACGAGAAGCTGCCTGCCTTCAGCTTTGAGTACACGTGAGAGGGGGGGTGACACCTGATGTAAGGGGGATGCTGATGGGGCACCGTGATGTAAAGAGGGTTCTGAAAGGGGGCACTGTGATATAATGGGGGTGCTGATGGGAGCACTGTGATGTAATGGGGTGCTGATGGGGGTACTCTGATATAAGGGGGTCGCTGATGGTGGTACTCTGATGAAAGGGGGTGCTGATGGGTTACCCTGATGTAAAGGGGGGTGCTGATGGGGGCACTGTGATATAAGGGGTTGCTGATGGGGGTACTCTGATGTAAGGGGGTGCTGATGGGGGAACTCTGATGTAATGGGGGTGCTGATGGCGGTACTCTGATGTAAGGGGATGTTGATGGGGACACTCTGATGTAAAGGGGGTGCTGATGGGGGCACTGCAATGTAATGGGGTGCTGATGGGGCACTCTGAAGTAAGGGGATACTGATGGGGACACTATGATGTAAAGGGGATGCTCATGGGGACACTCTGATGTAATGGTGGTGCTGATGGGGGCACTGTGATATAATGGGGTGTGACGGGGACACTCTGATGAGCATCGGTGCTAATGGGGAGACTCTGATGTAAGGAGTTGCTGATGGGGACACTCTGATGTAATGGGGGTGCTGAATGGGCACTGTGATGTAGGGGTGCTGATGAGGACACTCTGATGTAAGGGGGTGCTGATGGGGACACACTGATGTAAGCAGGTGTTGATGGGAACCCTCTGATGTAAGGGGGTGCTGATGGGGACCCTCTGATGTAATGGGGGTGCTAATGGGAGCACTGTGATGTAATGGAGTGCTGATGGGGACAAGCTGATGCAAGGGGATACTGATGGGGACACTCTGATCTAAAGGGGATGCTCTTGGGGACACTCTGATGTAATGAAGGTGCTGTTGGGGGCACTGTGATGTAATGGGGTACTGACGGGGACACTCTGATGTAAGGGGATGCTGATGGGGACACTGATATAAGGGGGATTCTGATGGGAACACTCTGATGTGAAGGGGGACGCTGATGGGGACACCCTGATGTAAGGGAGACGCTGTTGGGGACACTCAAAATTAAAGTGGGCTAGTCTGGATGAAGTCCAGGGCCAAATTTTTGTCCCAGTCTCGTCCTGCTCAGCACTGTAGGAATGCGCCCGACAAGAGGTGTGGATGCCAGTAGAAAGTACTGGAGTGGTAGTGCAGGTAATGCATTTTCACCAAGACAAAAATAATTGCTAGAGAGTACTTCGTTTTTAAAATCTTCACAAATGATTAAGCTTAGAGCTGCAATTATTTCTAAATGAAGATGAGATTTTATTGTAGCATATGTTGTTGAATTGAATTTTTATGTTTGTTTTAACACCCTTTCTGTCTCCATAGGTTTGAAAACTTGAATATGTTATGTCTTGATATAAATAAAAATGTATGATCAACTAAATAAGCAGCGCCTACTCTGGTGGTGGGAAATAAGTAAAATATAAAAATGACAAAAAAAGAAATGAACGTGATTTAAATTGGTGTGTGTATATATACACATGAATGTGCATAAGGGTGATGGGGGGCAGCTCCACTCAGATGAAAATTAGCGCCTCCCCAATGTAATAATAATACTTAGCAAATTAATACATAAATAAGCAAATGCAGATACAGTGTTCAAATGAAGGATCAATCAAAAAGTTTTTAAAGTGTATTCGTGCTTGAAAGTGCTCAAAAGGCTACATACACATGGGCGTTTAAAAAAACGAGCTGTAAAGATAGTACCGACGCCAGGAAAAAAGCCGCGTTAAAAACACGATTTTATCAGCGTTTTGCATTGGTGTCAATGCACGTTTATTTGCTCTAGCTTTTAGCCGCTATCTCTATTCAAAATCAATGGTTCCCTATCGGAGACCATTGATTTGAATAGAAGTCACACCAGAAGTTGGATCATGGTGATCCGACTTGCGGTGCGACTTGTGTGATGAGGATCTTGAAGGGGGAACCCCCCCCCCCAAGAGATACCAGACCCTTTGGTTTGGTATGGATTTTAAGGGGAATCCCCACACCAAAAAAAAAATGGCGTGGGTCCCCCCAAAATCCATACCAGACCCTTATCTGAGCACGCAGACCAGCAGGTCAGAAAGGGGGGGTGAGCAAGTGTCTGCTTTGTGGTAGGAGGAGCCCTGCACCCCCCACCCCAAAGCACCTTGTCCCAATGCTGATGAGGACAATGGCCTCTTTCCGACAACCCTGGCTGGTGGTTGTCGGGCTCTGCGAGCAGGGGCTTATCGGGATATGGAAGCCCCCTTTAACAAGAGGGCCCCTAGATCCCAGCCCCCCACCCTATGTGAATGAGTAGGGGGTACATTGTACCCCTACCCTTTCACCTAGAAAAAAGTGTCAAAAATAAACACACTACACAGGTTTTTAAAGTATTTTATTAAGGCAGCTCCGGTGTCTATTCCCTCTCTGGCTCTTTTCCCTCCTCCGGTGTCTTCTGCTCTTTTGCGGGATCTTCTTTCTTCTAAGGGCTCTTCTTTCTTCTGCTCTTTTGCCGGTTCTTCTCCCTCTCTGCGCCATCATTTGCACTTTTGCAGGATCTTCTCCCTCTCTGCCCATCAATTGCTCTTTTGCTGGGTCTTCTCCACTGTCTTCTCCCTCTGTTCTTCTTCCAGTGTTGACTCAACGTGATCTCCGGCATTAATGCTGGCTTCACGCTGTGCATTGAATTATGTTGGCATGGGGCAGGGCCACCCGCTGACGTCATCTGGAGGCCCAACCCCCTTATGACATCACTGCCCGAGGCATGATGGGGTGGGGATTCTATGCATTAAGATGAAAAACCTTCTGTGCTGCAGCTCCCCCCAGACCCCCCTTTTTCTTACTTGAGCCTGATCTGATCCAGCGATGTGCATGAGCACAGCGGCTCCAGCTGCTGTCTGTCTCTTCATTGGACATATTGATAGCAGTGGGAGCCATTGGCTCCTGCTGCTGTCTATGAAATCCTTTGACATGGGAGTGGGGGGGGGGCGGGGCCAAGTCCCACTGTCTGTGTCAATGGATGCAGCAGCAGAACTTGAGAGCGAGCCCGCATGGGTGCTGCCATGGAAAACGGCTTTCTGTGGGGGCACTTGATGAAGAGGAAGGGCCTGGGGTGTCGGCGGGGGACTCCAGAAGAAGAGGATCAGGGCTGCTCTGTACAAAACGATTGCACATAGCAGGTATGTATAGGCATGCTTTTTATAATATATAATTATATATAATTGTTGTTTTTATATTTTAAAAAATCAAAGGTTTACAACCACTTTAAAGAAAAGTAAGTAGTAGTAGTACACAATTATATATATAAATAAAGATCTGTTTATGCAAAAAATTTATGTTCACTATGCCCCTTCATCCTGAAGTTGTAGAGCTACAGCTCATTGTCTCGTAAATTTAGCTTGATAAAATGCAATAGCCAAATCCAAAAATATACTGTATATTGTGAGATATGCCTCTTAAAATTTATACAAGTATGCATCGGATTTAATTTCATATTGCTAGAAACAAACGAAATGCCCCTCAGCTCTAGGTGACCACTTCCAAAGGGGCGCTAAAAGTGGGGCTTCCATCTCAATGACTTGGACACCTCTGCACTAGGGATGGGCCGTACACCCCCGTTTGGTTTGCACCAGAACATCTCGAACAAGGAAAAAGTTCTACCAAACATACGAACCCTATTAGAGTCTATGGGACACGAACATGAAAAATCAAAAGTTCTCATTTTAAAGGCTTATTTGCAAATTATTTCCCTAAAAAATGTCTGGGAACCAGAGTACTGCCCTTAGGGGCATGTATCAATACAAAACAAAGTTTTTAAAACAATCGTTTTAGGAGCAGTGATTTTAATTATGCTTAAAGTGAAACAATAAAAATGAAAAATTCCTTTAAATATCGTGCCCGGAGGGGAGTCATCCGGGGGCCCCCTTAGTCTGCCTGCAAAGTAGCACATCTGTACGATGTATAGAACATGCTGCAGCAATAATGACATTTCTAAAGGAAAACATTTAAAGCGGTTGTATACCCCCTAATGTGATTTTTTTCCCTACAGGTAAGCCTATAATAAGGCTTACCTGTAGGTAAAAGGAATATCTCCTTAACCTATACAGTTTAGGAGATATTCACCCTGCATGCAGCCGCTGACGTCAGCGGTGCATATGCTCTGATGATCCGACAGAGGCTGCCGGAAAATCAGAGCTCACTGCCGGAACGAAGAGCTCCCACACGTACGCGTTGGAGTGACGTCTCGTGGCACGGCTACTCACAGCGCCGGAGCTGCGTACTCGGAAGAAAGAAGATAAACATCATGTTAGCGCCCTCAGCGCTGACCGTGTCAGGCATTGGGGGCCTCGTTCTAAGGTAAGTATTTCATAATGTGTTAGTATGCGGTGCATACTAACACATTGTGCTATCGTCTTGCAGGGTTTTTTTTTTCGCGGGTTTACTACCGCATTGATTCAAACTTGCTCACAACTGTAATGTATTTCCGGCTTCCATGCAGCCTGGCAAGTCAGGAAAAGGGGGGGTGAGCAAGCGCCCAGTGGCCACATGCCCTCAACATGGGGGAGGTGGGTGCTTTGGGGCAGGGGGGGGCTCTGCGCACCCCCAAGCCAAAGCACCTTGTCCCTATGTTGATGGGGACAAGGGCCTTTTCCCGACAACCCTGGGCTCTGGTTGTCGGGGTCTGCGGGTGAGGGGTTATCGGAATCTGGAAGCCCCTTTAACAAGGGGGCCCCCAGATCCCACCCCCATGTGAAGGGGTATCAGGTACATCACACCCCTACTATTCACCAAAAAAGTGTCAAAAAGTAAGAAACACAGTTTTCCATCGTCAATCACATCACCTGGTGGACCTGAAAAATAGAGGCCTTGGAGGCCACCGGCCGTCTGCCTCCTCTCTGCTTTGACAGTTCTTATATGGGCAAGAGGCAGGGCCACCCGGTTGTGTCACCTGGTGGCACCGCCCCCTTCTGATGTCACATGCCTATATAACAGCTGTCAAAGCAAAGAGGAGGCAGATGGTCGGAGGCCTCCCAAAGAGATGACAGCAGGTTTTTTTTTTTTTCTATTTTTGCGGGCGACGTGATTGACGATGGATTACATTGAGGACTTGTCAAAAACTGTTTCCTGTGGTTATTACTTTTTTACACTTTTTTGGTGAATGGGTAGGGGTACGATGTACCTGACACCCATTCACATGGGGGGGGGGGGCAGGATCTAGGGGCCCCCTTGTTAAAGGGTTGAGAAGAAGCCCTTGTCCCCATCAACATGGGAACAAGTCACTTTGGGGCACCCCAAAGCACCCTCCCCATGTTGAGGGAAAGCAGCCTGGTATGGTTTAGGAGGGGGGGGGGCGCTCGCTCATCCCCTCCCTTTCCTGGCCTGCCAGGCTGCATGCTGGGATAAGGGTCTTTTAAATTTTGGCATTTAGTTCCCCTTAAAATCTATACCAGACCCAAAGGGCCAGGTATGTATGCCGAGGGGGTGGGGGGCACACCTTTTTTTTCTTAATTCTGTCACAGGGTTCCCCTTAACCCTTTCAATACAGGGCAATTTCACCCCCTTCCTGCCCAAACCAATTTTCGATTTCATTGCTCTCACACTTTGAATGAAAATTACTCGCTCATGCAACACTGTACACAAATGAAATTATTATCATTTTTGTCGCACAAATAGAGCTTTATTTTGGTGGTATGTAATCACCACTGGGATTTTTTTGCGCTATAAGTAAAAAAGCGAACATTTGGGGAAAAAAAAACACTTTTTTTTAGTTTCTATTATAAAATGTTGCAAATAAGTAATTTTTGTTCATACATTTGGGCCAAAATTTATACTGCTACATATATTTGGTAAAAATAACCCAAATTTGTGGAAATTAGTCTGTGTGAAAGTTATAGAGTCTACAAGCTATGGTGCAAATCATAAAAAATGACCTGATGTACTGACGGCCTATCTCATTTCTTGAGGCCCTGAAGAGTCAGGACAGTACAAATACCCCCCAAATGACCCCTTTTTGGAATTTAGACAGTCCAATGTCTTTAGTAAGAGGCATTGTGAGTTTTTTGAAGTTGTCATTTTTTTCCCACAATTCTTGGGAAAATTATTATTTTTTTTTTTTTTTACACAAAATTGTCATAATAACAAGTTACACCCCAAAACACATTCTGCTACTCCTCATTAGTATGGCGATACCACATGTGTGAGACTTTTTCACAGCCTGGCCACATCGAGAGGCCCAACATGCAGGGAGAACCATCAGATGTTCTCGGACAATAAATTACACATCTGATTTCATTCCTATCTATCCCGTAACACCAGGACAGTGGAATTACCCACAGAATGACCCCATTTCAGCAAGAAAACACCCCAACATTTATTCTATGAGGCATGGGCTGCAGATAGGTACTCAGGTACTCTGATGAGCTGCAGATAGATACTCGGGTACTCTGATGGGCTGCAGATAGGTACTCGGGCAGTCTAATGGGCTAGAAACAGGTACTCTGGTATTCTGATGAGCTGAAGGAGGGAAGGAGTGTCCCTGCTGGTGTCATTTTACAATGCGCCAGTAGGGAAGTGGTTAAAATCCATGCCAGACCCAAAGGGTCCCCCCATGCTGTTTTTTCCCCAATTTTGTTTTAATGTCAGTTCTTTTTTTCTACAATTATTTTGTTGAACATAGCTTTCAGCAGGGAAGCCTTAACAAACTACTGACTGGTTGACCAGTTGACTGGTTGAACCTATTGACTCGGCGGGCAAACATCCCACTAAGTGCCCAGAAAGTTTGGGTGTTAGGCGAGTACCTGAATGGGTGATAAAATACATTTTATTACTATTACGTTATTATTTTTGATAATTATTTTTAGTTATTTATTATATTATAATTTATGATTTCATGTTTCAAACTTTTTCATACCCGAGTGTCTACTAGTCTCTTTTTAAGTGAGTTATTCCTAAGAATTACAGGCCTATAATATAAAAACGCCAAATTTCCATGCAAAATAATGTACCGCTTTCAGGACCAAAAATCTGAAATAATCATACCGACAGGGAGGTTAATGGGGTGACCCAGATGTGTTGTACACACCAATACTTCAGTGTACCACTACACTGTATTTTACATTGTGCTGTGATTGGCCAAAGCATACAGGTCAGATGCATGCCTTGGCCAATTAGCAGCAATCAATACACTGTGAGATTGCAGTGCATTATGGGGCATTCGGCAGTGGACAAACTTCCCACCGAGCGCCCTGTTTGTTCATTTGTTCAGTGAACAAATGCACACTCAATGTTCGAATCTAACTTACGTTTGACTCGAACATCAGCCCATCCCTATTCTGCACCAGTGTTTCAGGGATGCCTCGGGAATGTAGGGGGAGGGAAAGGGAGATTATGTATGGAGGTTATTCTTTTTTACTACTTTAAACAGTTTTAATAAAATGGAAACCATAGATAAAGACCTGATGGATAGGATAGCAGCATATTTAGCTATCAAGGCCATTCTGGCTTATGAATTGTTAGGATTTCTTGAGAACCTACAGTTATTTTTATTTGTTTCTCTCTGGCTTTGAACACCCACTGTTTTGTTGAGTTAAAGCGTGGGTGAAGGCAACATATATAAAAAGCTTATTTCGTAATTTTTTTCAATGCAGATGGTTGATGTGCAAGAATTATAAAGAGAATTCATAAAGGGTTTTTTCAATTTTTTTTGGGGCACAGTACCAAAAGTGTTGGTTGCTTGTGTTAATACTTGTACTTGTCATATACAGGTACATGAATCTGTCCATCTCTGCATTAAGGAAGGAGTGTCCACACCTTACACTCCTACCTGCATTCGCTCCCACTCTCCTTCAGCAACTGTGCCTCTCACACTGACAGGTGCATGCTTGAGGAGTTTTGTTCTGGGGAGGGCAGAACCTGATGGGGAAGTGAGAGACTAGTTCCCCATCAGGTCCATTTTACTTCTGATTGACAGCGCACAGCAGTGGGCAGATCCATAGCCACCAATAGCAGCTTTCACTTCAGAGATAGAACGATAATTCTCCCACTCTACAAGACTCTGGTCCGGCCACATCTTGAGTATGCCATCCAGCTCTGGACAACAGTCCTCAGAAAGGATATGCTGGAAATGGAGAGAGTCCAGAGAAGGGCAACTGTCAAGGATGCCATATACAGGCTTCCAGCAAGGGTGATCAGATCAGTTGGCTGCAACTTAAGGAATCAGGACCCAGATGAATAAGGTTTCATGTACACGGGACGCTTTTTCAACCTCCCTGAATGATTTTTTTGACAGCTGTAAAACCGTCGCATTAAACTGCCTTTTAGCCACATTTTACATGGCGCGTTTAGCCACGTTTTTCCGCGCTTTGCCGCGTTCGCGCCTGGAAGCGTTTTTTTTTTTTTTTAATGACAAACGCCTCTAAATAAAATGCTGCTAACGCGCTTACAAGCTGTTACAGGCATTTGGCGTTTCAAATTCCTCTGAACCTCCGTCTGAATGCATTTTTTTGCTTTCCAAAAAAGCCTCTGAACTCAACTGCCTGGAAACTACCTTAAACGACCCTGTGTATATGTACTGATAAGATACCATTAGATGAGTTCAGAGGCAGCTGGAAAAAATGCCCAAATGCCTCTAAACCTTTGTTTAGAGGCAGCAGTGTGCATGAGGCCTAAGTGAAAATACATTTATTAAGACAATGACACACTTCCAATACCAACACCAGTAAATCATAGACAAGCAGGTGAAATGTAAACGTAACCATGCAAAACCCTAGGTAATAACCTAACTAACTATACACAAGTGGGGGGGGACACACATGAGCGAGACAGGACAGGGACAAGAGACAAGGGGAGCAGGAAGCAGATTCCAGGGGACAGATCAGTTTACAAGGATCAGGAATGGCTCAGACTCAGGCAAGGACACGGCTTGCAGGGAAAATACTGAAGCACTGGAGCTCAGTGAAGGGCGGGCTTATACCCCAGCAGTCCATATCAGGTGCAGCCTACATCCCTGTATAGTCCATCTGCTGGTAGACACCTGCTGGTTTCCTCCAGAACTACGCCCTTTGATTCCAAGAACAACAGTGCCACCAGCAGGTGACCCAAGTAATGACACAGGTCCTGACAGCAATAGAGCTAATAAAGGGACTGAAGTACCTCAGCTATGGGGAAAGACTACAAGCATTGAACTTATTATCTCTGGAGAGGAGATGCTTGAGAGGGGATATGATATTGATGTATAAATACCTTACTGGTGTCCCTAGCATAGGGAAAAAAACGTTTTAGTGAAAGGAAATTTAAAAAGACACGTGGCCATTCACTAAAATTAGAAGAGAAGCGGTTTAACCCTAAACTCTGTAGAAGGTTCTTTACTGTAAGAGCAGTAAGGATGTGGAATTCTCTTCCACAAGCAGTGGTATCAGCAGGGAGCATTGAAAAATTAAAAAAAAATATTAGATGGGCACCTTAACATCCACAACATACAGGGGTATAGAATGTACTATTGACATAAACACATACACACACACACACACACACACACACACACACACAGGTTGAACTGTGTGGACTTGTGTCTTTTTTCAACCTTACCAACTATGTAACTATGTAAGATTTGTGGTAGGAGGGGGGTTTGGGGGGAGGATTTACGTTAGGAGTGGGGATTTGGGGGAGAGGATTTATGATAGGAGAGGGGATTTGGGGGAGAACATTTGTACTAGGAGGGAGTATTTTTACTAGGAGGGGGGATTTGGGGAGAGATTTACCCTAGGAGTGGGGATTTGGGGGAGAGGATTTGCACAAGGAGGAGGGATTTGGAGGGAGGATTTACACTTGGAGGGGGGATTTGGGGGAGAGGATTTACGTTAGGAGTGTGGATTTGGAGTAAAACTGGATCCTAACGTTTTTAGTTGGCTCCTAGATTCAGGGCACATTTGTCAAGCCCTGAAATAACCTGTATCTCCGTTTACATTTATTTTTTGGCCGGGGAATCTCTCAGCCCAACAGTTGAATGGGGTTGGGATACAGCACTGTACAGGATGTGGGCACATACAAGACAGCTTCCTAGCACAGACGCTGCCTGATCTGAGTACTGGCAATTTTATTTACTGCCAGTTTCCTAATCTGAGAGCTGGTAATTCTTGAATTTGTTGCTGCCATACCGACAAATTCTTAAAGAGGCGGTAGTAAGAACTACCTGAATTTACTGTGTTAGTAATGTTACTGACACTGGCACAAATATTTGCCTGAATTAGGCACAGGGGGTTTTTAAGGGAACTACTGCCAGAAAAGTGTTGTTGGGGCTTTTTTGAATTTTACTGATAGTGTGCCCCACCTCCTTTTTTGCAATGACAACACACTACAAGGAATTCATAAAGACTGGCGCAGACAGAATTTTTGAAAGTGTCTTTAGTGTGTTTTCGGAACCCAAAATATTGTAGACGCTTCATGAATTTGGTGTAACGCATTAACAAGAGGGATTTATGCCAGAAAAGTGTAACAGCAGCTTTATTGAATTCCCACCAGAGTAACTTCAGCTTTGAATTTTATACCAAGTTTTGTCAGCCCTGCATGGTCCATTTCTGATGGATTATAGAGAACAGAGACATCGTCTCCCCCTCCTTATCTCCATAACCTCTTCTTGTGCACTGCAATTAATCAGCTCACTAGATTTCTGGAAGAATCAACAGGAATTCTTTGCACTTATCAAACAGATATGACAAAACGCTTTCAATAGTATATTTAACATACCAAAAGAGAGCAAATAAGAGAAGTTCATTGTTATGGTTTACATATACTGAATTCCGATCAAATACTATTTATGATTACACTTGCATCCATCCCCATTCTAAGCCTATTCTAACCACCCTGTAAAGAAATGATGTCTATTCTTCCCTATGCTGAGGGTGCTCCAGACTGGTCACATGATCTCTCCAGTGGCCGGCTACAGTGAAGACCTGAGATCACCAGCAATGGTTGCAGAGCCTGGGTGATGACATCACCTATAGGCTTATTATGGGATAACCATCATCGGCTTTCCCTCCTCTACACTGAAGTCAGCGCTGGGAGCTGATCATGTGACCAGACATGAGCGTTCTCAGAATAGTATAGACATCTTTCTTTCCCAAGGTAGTTAGAGGCTTAGAATGGGAGAAGGAACAGGTTTAAGTATAGTTAGTATTTGCCTGGAATTCTACTACTTGGACGGAGGTGTGGACGGAATAAAACACACACGGAGACCAAGAGGGATTTTAGGACCCCTGACTAAGGGGTTCTTTATTTTGGGGGGTTAAAAAACAGGGAGTCAGATATGGAGAAGGCCACAGGGCAATAATTCTAACACCGTGAGCAACATGCAGAAATATAACAGGATGGCAATAGGGCACATCAAGAGGTAAGTCCAGAGGCACAAGGCAGCAATCTAGTACAGCTGGGACTTAGTCCAGAATCTCAGGGCACAATCTGGGCACAGTGAGTAGCAGGTCACAATCCAGTACAGCAAAGTGCAGGGGCACAAAGAAACAATTTAGGGACTCACTAGCCAACAGTGGCCTCAGCAGAAGAAGCTCAGGCAGCTTAGCAGGGAAAAGGAGGTCTGGCGGGCAGAGGTCCTTCATAGGCACATCACAGGTCCTCAGAGGCAGTATGTCCCAGTCACAGCATCTGAACCCCCCCCCCCTTCCTACATAACATAGTAGGGTGGAGTTTTGTAGGTCACAGAGGTACTGATAACACTGCAGAGTGCCCAGAAATATTCAATATCACTGGATTCAAAATTAACATTTTTTTGCACTTACAAAACAGATTCTCTGGTTTATTTAACAGACCGCAAGGGAAGAGCAGGGCCGGCCCTACCATGGGACCAAGTGGGACCATGGTCCCAGGCGGCAGTTCAAGAGGAGCGGCACTTTGCCGCCCCGCTCCTTTCCCCTTTATTTTACTATGGGGAAGGAGCGGGTTGCCGCTTATCACTGTCACACAGACACTGCTGCGGGAGGGCGGGGGTTGGGCAGCGGCGCCGCCGCTGCTGCCATCTACGGCACTGCAGAGCGCTCGCTGCCATGCCCGCCCATCCTCTCCGCGGCTCCCCCCCCCGCTGGCCCGTACCGTCGCTCGCGAGACGTCACGGCATCTACCGTCGTCGCCGCCGCGGCGACGGGTTGGGGGCGGGAGGGCGTCGTCACAGACACACTGTCACTATTCGCCGTTGGGCGAGGAAGGGGTATCATTTTATTTCCCCTTTCCTCGCCCCGCCGTTTCACGGCGAGGAGAACTTGACGGCGGACCCTGGTACCAGGGTGAACCAGGGTACCATCCCGGCCGGGACGAGAAGGGAACGCCAGACAATTTATTTGGTCTCTTAGACAAAACATTCACGTTTTTTTACAATTAAAACTTAGGTCACTATAACTTAT
>BLSH010033372.1:443272-469626 GCA_018402905.1 Glandirana rugosa | reverse complement strand
ACCCAGGCAGCACAATGTCTTGGGCCGGCCCTGGGGAAGAGATATGAATTCTTAGAGCTTACATAAACTTCTCAGCCAAGTTTTGTTCACCTTCATGAAATTAATGCTGCAATTTATGTGTAGATTGTGTATATAACAAAGAGTCACTGAAAGTACATTTTTGTACAGTTCACTTTGTCTTACAGATATTTTTATAGCTCTCTATCTCAAGTGCCATATATTTTGGAATTAAGCTCTAGGGTAGATGACGTGATCTGCAACAATGGTACAGTGTACACTTCAGCATCCAGCAGAGCATGAAAGACTAAATGTTCACCTTTCTCTGAGCTGTAAAGTGAAAATGCAAATTGAAATAACAATTGCTACAAAAATACTAAGTAGTTGATCAGCAAATGCCTCTTGTAAATTTGTCAGGAAAATACAGTTCACTTGTATTCTACTGATCCTATAGTCATTTTAATTTTCATAGAAGTAACATAGAAGAGTAATGATAGAAAAAGACCAAGTGGTCATTCACATGTTTTTTTTTTGTTTTGTTTTTTATACTTTTTTTGTCTGAGTATAGATCTTCATCCCAAGCATATTTAAAGTGTTTGCAAACCCTTCCATTTACCCAGTGAAGTGACTGGCCTCAGGTGACACACATAGATGAAACACATCCTCCTACATAAGTTGTACCTGTCTATCTGCAGCACTTTCTTCTCTAGGTCCTTTCAAAGTGCTGTATTTTAAAACTTGTCTGAGAGTTCAGAAAAAAGGGGGCGGAGAGATGAAATTACACTCTGCAGAGCTCAGTGAGGAGAGCTCTGACTGCTGATTGGAAGGGAAGGTATACACCCCCCCTCCACACAGCACTCAGGAACAGAGCAGGGCTGTCAATCAGATGGAGGTCCCTCCCCTGTCACCATTTTTCTCTTGGTGTCAGGAAAACAGAAGTGATTTATGCTGATAGCAGAGAAACAAAGCAGCAGACAAATGTGACACTTAATTCCTAGATTGTAAGCTCTAATGAGCAGGGCACTCGTATTCTTCCTGTATTGAATTGAATTGTATTGTAATTGTACTGTCTGCCCTAATGTTGTAAAGTGCTGCGCAAACTGTCGGTGCTATATAAATCCTGTATTATAATAATAATAATAACTGAGTGCTCTAAATTGAGACAAGTAGACACTATAGAGGTTTTGTTCATATTTCATGTCTGATATTTACAACTACTTTAAATCCTCTTACTGTTGATTGACTGACTCACTACATATGCTGGGAGTCTGTTTCAAGTATCAACTACTCTTTTGGTAAAACTTTCTAAGATTGGTTTTGAATTTTCCTTCTGCTATTTTTTCTTTTCATCCTAAAAATACATGTTTTAAAAAAGCTGGCAACTGCATTGATTTAAAGTGGACCTTTCAGCTCCAGACAATTGACTTTGCCAGGCTTAGATAATGTCATCAGTCTACTGCAAGCAGGATGAAGCATTTATTCATAGTCCCACACACTCTCTACAACTTTGTAGAAAGAACTGCACAGGCACCAGGTTTTGCATGATTGTTTCATCTCTGCAGCTCAGTGTAAAGACGGCTCCATCTTTATGGAGAGAAAAGCAGATTAAGACA
The DNA here is from genome assembly GCA_018402905.1 of Glandirana rugosa. Taxonomy (NCBI): domain Eukaryota; kingdom Metazoa; phylum Chordata; class Amphibia; order Anura; family Ranidae; genus Glandirana; species Glandirana rugosa. The sequence goes on along the minus strand of BLSH010033372.1, from coordinate 468,016 downwards.
TTGCCAGGGGGCGCACTGTGATCTCTATGAGGGTTAATAAATACATATAAGTGTTACTGGTGTGCAGTACTTAGCATGCATGTAGTTAACATACCTTTATTGAATTGTTTTTAAGTAAACCTGGAAATACATTGATAGTTTTTATTGTTCAGCCCATTATACAACACAGATGAATGAACCATCCAATGCTGTTATTGCAGTTGGACTGGCCTCACCAACTGTCAGCATACCCAAATAGTGACTGATTGGATGCAGCCACTGTTCAGTCCAACATTTTCCAGCAGGCTTCTCCACCAAAAGTAATTGAAGGATAATGGGCCACCCACTGAGCAAATTTTCAACCGTTTCCTCTAGAACCGGACAAAATTGGCACAGTGTATGGCCAGATTTATATGGTAACAGACAGCAATGGTTAGTGATATGGCTAATGCATAGCTCCCAATGGTCCCTGATTTAGAACAAAGTCTCTCTGTCCCTCTTCCCTCCTCATTGTCCCTCATTTTGGTCTGATCTATATAGTTGTATATAAAAGGCACTATTTATCTTGCCAAAGTGTTTCTCTGTGCTAAACCTCTCATCCAATTTCTAAATTGCTGCATTTGGAAATTTCAAGAGCCAGTATAAAGGAATAGTAGAGATAAAAAAAAAACACTTGTGAGTTTAACGAATCCCTTTTTTGTATAATTCTCCTTTAAGGGGGTGTGACAGGGGGTCCTAAGCCTACATACGTTTGCTACTAACGATCAGATTATTGTACAATCGCTTCGAAAACCGTACTTTTTGTATGATATTCTGATCATGTGTACTGGGCCTAACACGCCATTGATATAATTGGAGTTTGAAATTTTGTGTTTGTTACATGCGTGTGGCTCCTGGAACTGGCGTCCGGCGTCTACAGAGAGGGGAGTTTAAGAGCTTTCTTTAGCAGTGGTTTTCCTGAGATCCTCATGTTAGCCTGCTACTGTAAATGATTGTGGCCATATACCAAAATATATTGTATTTAGGAGGGGCGTTCAAGTCAAACCAGGGCTTTTGAGTTTATATAAAAAAAGAACATTTCAAGGAGTGAAAACTGCATTTATTTTTCAACATTGTGTTTAACTAATGCCTGGAAATCTTTGATATAGAAAGATTTGTCAGTACGCCTGAACCAGCCTAGGACATCCTGCTTCACTTCATCATCAGTGCTGAAATGCTGACCTCCGAGGAACTCTTTTAGGGTCCAAACAGGTGGAAATCACTCAGAGCAAGGCCTGGGCTGTAAAGGGGAAGTGGCAATACCTCCGAGTCGAGTTGCAGTAATGTGCACATAGTTCAATGAGCAGTATGAGCTTGTGGGTTCTCCTGGAGAAACAGGATGCCCTTAGTGATCAAACCAGGCCATTTTTTCCGCAGACACGTATGCACATCACAGTCAGGACATGACAGTAATATTCACTATGATAGTGGCACCACTGGGGAGAAAATCCACATGAATAACACCACGTTTGTCCCAGAAAACACTTTACCTGCAGATGCAATTGTTCATAATTTTTTGGTGGTGCATCCAATGCTTTGATGCTCGTTTCGATTCCGAAGTGAAATCATGTGCCCAGGTTTCATCACATGTATTAATGGGATCCAGAAATTCCTGACCTTCCTGGTCAAAACACTCCTTCAATGCAGTGCAAAACTTCAATTCTTCTGTACCGGTCAAAAGCGGAACGCTGTCTTGGTACCCAGCGTGCGCTAACTTTTCAAGAATGATTGTGTACCAACAGAAAGATTAGTCTGTGCTGTGGGCTGGGAACCACCATGGCCAGGATCGTCACTGATGGATGTACACCCATCTTTGAAACGTTTACACCATTCAAATGTCTTACTGCGACTGAGCGTCTCATCACCTTACTGTGCTTGAAGTCTTCTGTAGATATACGTGGGTTTTACACCTAAAAAATTCATCACCACACGCTGTTCCGTGCACTCACTAACACTGTTGTCTAATCTTGATTAACGGTCTCTGGACTGGCCTGTGACATGGGCGCCACCTATCAGTAATTGTAAAACATACTTGCCACTTACTACTGCATGTAGTACCTCCATGCTAGCATCCCTTTTTCTACCTGTAAAATTAAAAGTCTCGGTTTGACTTGAACGCCCCTCATAGTAGATGAATAATTAATCTAAATAGTGGTTGGCAAGTATGTTGTTACATGTGAAATTAAACTAGATGTAACTTATGCATAGTGTATAGAACTTTTAAGTACAGCTGGGTAAGGCCATAATAAAGCCCTCAGTCAAAGAAATTGATGAACTTCCTACATACGTTTTCATTATCCATTCAGCAATAGATTTCCTATAATTTTATGTGTCACTGAACTTGGTGTGATTGGTTCTTAGTGGAGTGTGACTATAGAGAAGTGTATTCCACTTCTCTGCATCTGTCTACAGATAGTGCTGCAGGAGGGCAATAAAAATGATGGATGAAGATGTTGCAGCAATATACAGCAGTCTGGATTTACTGCAGAGTGCATCATTCTCTGTTTTACAATCTACTTAGAAATTATATATGTCAAACAACTTCTATAATGCTTGCTGAAAAAGATCATCGGGCTGTTTCTTTCTCCACCTCCACAGCCTTATTTCTCATTTAAATTTAATGACTGGTAAAGTATTATGATTATCTTCTGTACATCAGCTTTAAAGAAAAGGCTTTCTTTATTAGCAATGACTGCAGTGATGGATCTGGTTTGTTGCATTATCTTCTTAAGGTAGACAATTATTCAAAGCCAGTGGCCCAAAGTTTAGTATATAGAACAGTATTTTGTGTACCAAGGATAAAGTGACTTTATTAACAATGTAATGAGTAATGTTCCAAATATAAGTAACCTGTAATGGCCAATTAGAATTTATTTTACTGAAGTTGCCCAGCTGCACTTTGCAAGTGCTTGACTTTTTGCACTGCTGTATTGAAAAAGGCAATTTTTCTGTAAAGTGGTTCTAAAGACAAACGATTTTTACCTTAATGCAAGCTCTGCATTAAAGAGGTTGCAAACTCCTCCCAAAAAACAAAAACCTGTAAGACAAAGTATAATGTGCTAGTATGCATCGCATACTAGCTCATTATGAAATACTTACCTTAGAACGAAGCCCCTGCAGCAGCGCCTGCACACCGCTGAGGTGGCTGACATCTTCCCCGGTGTTTCTTCCGGGTTTGCAGGCTAAGGCAATATGAGTGGCTGGAGTAGCGATGACGTCACTCTCGTGCATGAGCGCGGGAGCCGCCATTCACGGCACACTGCTCTGAAAAAACGGCATGGGCGGCCGTTCCTTCAGAGCACATGATGTAATGTATATTGATGATGTAATCGGCGGGGTATACGGTAAACATCTCCTAAACGGTGCAAGTTTAGGAGATATTTACAGTACCTATAGGTAAGCCTTATTATAGGCTTACCTATAGGTACAAACAAACCAGGGAAGTTTAAAGGTAAAAAAACCTATCTATGTCAGCTCGCCCCAGCCCCCCATTAAATCCTTATCTGAGCCCTCTCTTGATCTAGTGCTGTGCCGTCTGCAGCGCTGCTCCTCTCTCCCCTCTTCTAACAGGAGGCTTGGGAGCAGCAAGAGTGGGAGGCGGAACTGAGATACGCTGTTTGTGTCTCAGTGAACACACACAGCCCGGATTGGGAGCTGGCCCACAGATGTGCCCCAATAGAAAGAGGATTGCTATGGGAGCACACTCAAAAGAGAAGGATCCCAAAGCACTGGCAGGGGACCCAAGCAAAGGAGGTTTAGGGCTGCTCTGTGCAATGCCATTGCACAGTGCGGTTAAATATAACATGTTTGCTATTTTAATAAAAAGAAAATACCTTTGCAATCACAACTAGATTTAATTGCATATTAAGTACAGCATAACATTCTTAAAATGAACATGCAATCATAGTTACAATTGATCCAGGGGGAGGTGAAAAACCCCAGCAAAGCATGATCCAATTCGCTATAGCAGGGGGAAAATATTCCTTCCTGATCCCCCGAGAAGCAATGGGATTTTCCCTGGGTCAACTTTACCTATACAGGTTAGTACCCAGTTTAATTATGTACATTTAGGAAATAATTCCATCCCTTTTTAAAGCAATCTACTGAGCTGGCTAGAACTAGACAAAGTCCGACGTTGCAATCAGGACAATAGTACCTTGTTTCTTTTCTGACTTTTTTTCCATTGCCATCTCTCTTGGAACAGCAAACGACGCACATCCTGGTAGGCGCTAACTTTCTTGCGGTTGGCGGTACGAAGTCTACAAAATGACGACCTGTCAGGCGTTCTGGATTGCCAACGTCAACAGCGCGTCATCCGGGTCTGTTAGAAGATACTGATGGAGTTGGGTAGTTGACAAAAATCTGCTCAGCCACCTTCCAGATAAAGTCAGAATGAACAAGAGGTATGTTCGTGTTTGCTTTATAAAGGATGTAGGCGTTCCAAAGGCATTGTTCAAGGAGATGCCTGAAAATCTTTTTGTAATATTTCTTCTGTTGTTTCCGCATCGCTGGATAAAAGGTCATTGCCTGATCGGCTCGGTCGACACCTCCCATTGCGTGATTATAGTCAATCACAACTTGTGGCTTCAGCACATCTTTTCCGTGTTTTGTGCGGACCATGGCAGTGGAGGTGCTGTGCACGGTGCTCATGAGACACATGTCCTTTTTTGTCTCGCCATCGCATTGCCATCATTTTACCCTTTTGAAAGGCAACCATCTCTCCTTTTTTTAGTGTTTTCTTGCCAAACATTGATGGCATGTCACGCTGGTTTGGCCTAACGGTACCATACCCATCAGTTTTGTTTAGGAGCAAAACCTCATAAAGTTCCGGAGATGTGTAAAAATTTCCGTTGTCACGCAATATCCCTGGTTCAGCAATGGGTCCAGCAGTGAAAGGACAGATGATGTGGCCATCCCATAGCGGCTGTACCTGGGATTGAACTTGGTACCTTTACTGGTGTAAATGACCGCATTCCAGATATATCCGGTGGATGATTCACAGAGCATATAATATTTGATGCCAAACCGCGCTCTTTTGGATGCAATAAACTGTATCCAGCTCAGGCGTCCCTTGTAGGCCATCAGACTTTCGTCCACACTGACATCCCTTTCTGGCACGTAGGTCCGCTGGAAGTTGGTGAAAATCATTTGGCACGCCTCCCAGATTTTTTTTAGTTTGGGCGCAGGATGCGTGGCCTCATCAAACTCTTCATTGTTGGCGAAGTGTAAATTCTTCATGATGAGTGAAAAACGGTATTCGGACATCACTGTGCCAAAAAATGGAGTGGCCAGCATCTTATTGGTGGTCCAATACCATTTCTGGTGCGGTTTGCCCACCACCCCCTGAAGGATGATGAGTCCCAGAAACTGCCAGATGTCCTCTTTAGTGACAGGTTCCCATTTTCTGGATCTGGAAAATCTGGCACGCAGCGTAGCGGATTGCTGCTCATGGTAGCGGTTGGTTTCTGTGACGATTTTTAGAATTACTTCCTCAGTAAGAAATAATTTCAGGTACGCCAGAGGGTTGTCACTCTCCACATCAACCTTCATCCCAGGAGATCCAGTGAATCGGAATCTCGGGGGCGCTGCCTGGTCCGCATTGCTGTCTATAGGGCACCAAGTGCGCACATCGCTTAGGTCAGGTGCGGGAACATCGGCGTTGTCACTTTCTGGATCAGTGTCGGTGTCAGAGTCAGATGACAAATCTCCCCACGACTCACTGTCGCTCTGTTCTGCGAGCACCTCCGTGTCGCTGTCGCAGTCGCTCAGCTCATCCAAAAGCGCATTTGTAGGACAGCGCTTTTTTGATGCCATTTTCAAATGATTTTATTTGTCACAAATGACAATGGCAAGGGGCACTGAAAGGGCACTGTGTCTGATACTAAGGTGATACAGTGTAATCCTCTCAGATTACATTGTATCACCTCCTTTGTATGTGTTTGTGTTTGTGCAACATTTGAATTTCCCTCCCAATTCCGCTCCCATGCACCATTGCTGCTGCAGGGAACGGAACCAGGAAGTCACCAGAGCGACGAACGGCGCGGCGGGGATCTCGGCGGCGATCACAGCAATGGGAGATCATCTCTGGATCGCCAGGAGAAGGTAAGGAACCCCGCTGCAGACTCTGCACATCTACCCCGAGCGTGACTCGGGGATACCGATCCTAGCATAAAAAAACCACCCCGAGTCACGCTCGGGAATACCGCTAAGGAAGTTAAAGATGTATATATAGATATATCTTTAGTATATTTCTTACATCTCAATTACCATTGTTCTTTATTTCTACTATTTATTCACCTAGTTACACAGTTAAATACCAGAATTAGATGCTAACCACCAAAACCAGATTTTTTGAAACTTTTTGGGGCTTCTCCTATGTCTATATGCTAATTTCTCCCAGTTAAGATTAAGCTCAATAGCTTCAATCCATTGTGTCGTTGTTGGTGGGGAGTGTGATTTCCATTTTTGTAATATTAATTTACGTGCCATATACATTGATCTTATCCACATCTCATGCATTTTTAATGGAAGGATATCCCCTGTCATAATTCTTAGCAATGCTATTTTTGGATCTGGTTGTACTTGTGTTGAACATAATTCATTTAGGGTATCAAATACACTCTCCCAATAACTAAATAGTTTGGGACAATGCCACAGCATATGTATAAGTGTACCCGTATCGTTGATACATCTTGGGCAATTTAATGTATTTGCCTTGCCCCAGGAGTATAACTTTAAAGGGGTATAATGGGATCTATGAATGATAAATAATTGAGTCAGACATTGTGATGAAGACAAGGATACTATAAATAGATTCTTCAGAGCTTGATCCCACTCTTCATCACTAAGAGTATCCAGGTCTCTACGCCATCGCCCAAAACTGCCCGCTTGTATTTTCGTTCCCTCTGTCCTTTGTAAGGAGGAATATATATCTCCAATAAGTCCCTGTTTAGAATATCTTACAGTTACTGCCAATGCTAGTATTAGTGATGGACTATACTTAAATTGGAAAGTTTTAGCCTGATCCTGTATAGCATCTCGTAACTGTAAATATTGAAAAAATAATTTATTGGGCAACTGATATTCCCTTGCTAATTGATCAAATGGTTTCAAAACCTCATTGTCAAAAAGCTGGTGCAGTAACACTATTCCAGCTCTTTTCGACGAGTCAACGTTTTTCAGTTTCCCTATTTCTGGTAATTGTACGTTTTCCCATATTGGCATATATTGGGTATATCCCTCCTGTAAAATCTCTCGTTGAACAGCATTCCATATTTTGTGAATTCATTGAAATGTAGGAAAACATTGTTTATTATGGAAATGGTGTTCGACTATTAGCCGTACAGGTGGTTCCATTGGAAGTTGGGAAAATATAATTTGCTGTATAGCGTCTTCTTGATTTATAACGTTCCAACCATACAGTTGCTGTAACTGTGATGCTAAATAGTACTGTCTGGCGTTAGGGTCAGCTAGTCCACCTTTATCTTTAGGTAACTGTAGTGTTTCCAAACTAATCTGTGCTTTTTTATGTTTCCAGATCAAATCTCTAAATAAAGCATCTATTTGTCTAAAAAAAGAGCTCTTGAGGGAGTATATTCCACATTTTCACAGCTCTTACTGTGAAGAAACCTTTCTCTATTTGGAGATGAAATCTCTTTTCCTCTGTGATGACCTTTAAAGTGAATAACTCAACACAAAGTTCACTATATGGACCCCTTATGTATTTGTACATGCTGATCATATCCCCCTTAATCTCCTCTTCTCAGGAGAGAATAAATTCAGTTCCCCTAATCTATCCTCATAGCTGAGCTCCTCCATGCCTTTCTCTTATCAGTTTGGTTGCCCTTCTCTGCACTTTCTCCAGTTCCCTGATATCCTTTTTGAGAACTGGTGCTCAGAACTGAACTGCATATTCCAGATGAGGTCTTACTAATGATTTGTACAGGGGCAAAATGATATCTTTCTCTCTGGAGTCCATACCTCTCTTAATACAAGAAAGGACTTTGGTCACTTTGGAAACCGCAGCTTGGCATTGCAAGCTATTATTAAGCTTATGATCTACCAAAACCCCCAGATCCTTCTCCACTATGGATTCCCCCAGTTGTACTCCTCTTAGTATGTATAATGCATGCATATTCTTAGCCCCCAAGTAAATAACTTTACATTTATCAACATTAAACCTCATTTGCCACACAATTGCCCTATTACTGTAAACAGTGCATTGAGGCCGGCTTGTAAGTTGGAGACATCCTGTAAGGATGTTATTCCACTGCATAGTTTGGTGTCATCTCATAGTTTGGTGTCATCTGCAAACACTGAAATGGTATGCATTTATGGGGTGACAGGAGTGCTTTTAAACTTTTTAAAAAATATTTTATGTAATTATAATTACATTTTTGACACTTTTTATTTTTTTTTTTTATTTATCTTTATTGCTATCACCAGTGGGGTAAGCCCAGGAACGATCGTGGGTGGCACTAGTGGGGGAAGGGGGATGGGGGGAGGGCAGGCCATTCAATGTACTGTAAGGGGGCTAATTATTGGCAAAATCAAATTGCTGTAATTTTAAAGGTCCGATCATCAGTTTTTATGACAAGAAATAAAGTTTTAGATGTTAATCTTTTTTTTCATCAAGCTAGGTAATTAATTTCATTTTTTTTATCATTCAATTTAAGCATAGACGAGAGCGCTGTGGTTTTGACTTTTTTTTAACCAGTATCTGCTGAATAGCAGATGTTTATAGAGGTTTATATGCTGTCTATTTATTACTGTACAGATTAAACTTAGTCCTAGTGTAGGTGTTTGACCACTGAGTACACAGTGAAGTAAATGCTTTGTCTTCCACATGTTGAGTTGGCCATACATGGATCATTTTTCTTTGTTTAACCAGCCAACTGATTTAAAAAATAAAACAAATTCCCCCATCCACACAATCAAGGTAAATGCAGAAATTCTACCCGCTGCGCTATTCTACTCTGCCAGTTGGAATTCCTCCGGTGTCAGAATACACTGATCAGATCTGCAGTCGATTGGCTGCATGTGCTGATTGAATGAAAATTTACCACCAGTCCCATTCAAGTGGAGTTATTTATTAGATCGACTCCTCTTGAACAGAAACAGCTATAGATGGAACAAGTTTCTGCTGGTCCCTGCTGAAACGTAAGATTTTCGATCCGTCTATGGCCAGCTTTAGTTTACATTTGACAAGTTCTCTTTAAAGCGTGTCTCCACCTTTCAGACACATTGGAGTTGATTTACTGAAGGCAAAAGGGCTGATCACTTTGCAAGGGAAATTTCACTTCGCTTAGTGAATCTGGTGAAAATTCAAAGAATTTACTTAGCTAGGGGGAAATCCCCTTGCAAAGTGAATAGCCTATTTGCCTTAAAGTGATTATAAAGTCTCATTTTTTTTCTTGTTCAAATAGTTTATTGAGGGTTTCAAGAGAAAATAGCAGAAATATCAGACATAATTAGTCAAACATAAAAAAACAATAAAAAAAAAAAACAAAACATAGGAAGCATCATAGTGCAGGGAAATACATGGTACAAAATCTAAGCAAAAGACTTGTGTAAACATTGTAATCTGTTCCTCAGTCTATATAGTGGGCAGGCATGATTGTCCTCCGCCTCTGGACACCCCACATGGGAAGATGCAGTGTCCTGTGGGAAAGACAAAGCAACCTGCACGTAACATCAATAATGTTTCCTATATGGACAGCTGTAGTTAAGGATGTAAGGATGGGAATTACTTATAGAAGAAGTAAATATGGTCATGAACATATATCTTAACAAAGATGGAACTGCCAATACCAGTAGGCTAGAAGGCGATTGCGAACTGAAGGTGTAGCATGTAATTTCTGTGCCTAAAGGTATAACCCTAGGGGTTTAGCCAACTAGTGAGTATACAGTGCCACAGAGTTGTAAGAAAACAGCAAACCAAATTAACAGAGTAAACAGATGCGTAGGATTTAGAGGCTTTTGTGAGTCAAACCTGATAACACATTCAGATATAGAAATGATTGGCAAAATAATAGCTACCTAGAATAGAAAAGAGATAGGAAGTACAGAAAAAAGAGTGGGATAAGGAGATGGGGATTGGGGAAATGAAGAGGGGGTCAGGGGAAGGTGGGTGGGGGAGTGAGGAGGGGTGTGGGGCCCTAGGTGTTACTGATTTGTATCAGTTAACCTGGCCAAGGGGTGTATTGAAGAGTACAGCTCTCATGGGAGTAAGACGGACTCGTCAAAATTTAGTGGAAGGAAGCGGGCCACCCATGGGGATCAGAGGGCTTCATATTTGGCAACTTTGTCAGAAATAGTAGCTTACATTTTCGCATGGATCATCGCTTGTGTGACCTTGTTTTTAACTGCAAGGATGCTAAGGCTGGGGTTTTTCCAAGATTCTTTTTTTTTTTAAATAACAAACGTTATACTTACCTCCTCTGTGCATCTGGTTTTGCACAGAGCAGCCAGGATCCTCTTCTTCTTTGGTCCCTCTTTGCTGCTCCTGACCCCTCCCTCCTATCAAGTGCCCCCACAGCCCACAGCTTACTATGGGGGCACCCAAGCCAAGTCAGAGCTCTGTGTGTCCATTCAGAAGGGGCACAAGTAAGTAATTGGGGGGGCTGGGGAGGTTGCTGCACACAGAAGGTTTTTTTATACTAGAATATAATGCATTAAGATAAAAAAAAAAAGCTTCTGCCTTTACAACCCCTTTAAGGATATTGATACAATTTTTATAATTATACATGTGTCTCAAGACCACCAGTAAAATTCAGACCTGTATCAAAAGCCAATTCAGACCTGTATCAAAAGCCTGAATGTGATTGATAATGCAGGAAGCAGAAAAAGAAGAAATTGTAAAGCACAATATTCCAGAAATACACTCCTGATTCTCTCCTATTGACCCTGTTAGATGATGCAGCTGATTATGTAGAACTTAGATTAAGGCAATTTGACTGAACCTTTTGATTTTATGACAGTTACTGTGTTAATTTGGTAGTGACATATTGATTGCTTGAATCTATTGCCTACATTTCTCTTTAATTGTGTAATATTCTTAAACAGTTATATCAAAAATAGCAAGACACACTGTTATTTTAATTAGATTAGGTTCATTTAACTCTAACTGCCAGATAACATTTTTATTTTTCCATTGCTGAGACCAGTATCTTATTATTAAAATATCAATTGCCCTTACAGCGAGTACATAATATACTGTATATTCATTCTATGGCCATTTAAATTTCCCAGATACTTGCATGTCCCAATGGCTGGCTCCTTCAAAATTCATTGTTTTTTTATATTATATTAATACTAATACTTTATAGATCATTATTGAGTTGATCATAAGGGAAAATGTAAAATTATTTTGCATGTCTTATTTGTTAAAGTTTACTAGGTTTGTTTGGTTAATAATTACAGTATTTCTTTATATTTGAGTCATTACAAAATAAATATTCTAAAATTGCATGTAGACTAAAAAATAAATAAAATGTCATTGATTAGAGTTATATGTTTATACTACTAAGTAGGTTATTACAGGATATCACAGATGAAATATTTTATTTTACTGCTGGCCTTTGACCAATTTACCTTGAAATTATTTTTTTTTTTGGGGGGGGCACATTCCACAATTTTGCTCACCATTTCATCATGCACCTGTCTATGTAATGCAGCTCTAATTGTGTTATTTGCTGTTGTACGGATGCTTTTAATATCTCTAAATACATCAGAATTTTTTGCTGAAAATTTTCCCTGTCAGATATAATTCCAAATTGTGGCATCTAGACTGACTTGCCAGCAGCCAATGTTCTCATCTAAAATGGCAAAGATTTGTTTTCAGTTTGGATTACACGTCCTCAGGTGTGAGCCTGGAAAATACTGTATTTTGATCTATTTAAAATCACTTTCCTAAAAAATACTGTAGACTGTTAATCCAGGGAGTATCATATTACCTTAAGAGATCAGGAAAGATATATTTTCCCTTTGGGGAAAATTGGACACCTTTTTATGTTTTTTTGCCTTCCTCTGAATTATATGCCGGTTTTGGGTTCTAACGATGTGGGTTTTTAATAAACTTATTTTGTCTAATTTAGGTAAATTTCATGGAAATGTGTCTTTTTAAAACCGGCCCATGTAATTATGCAAGTACAGTCAAAGGGGTCTTTTTAAAACATAACTGTAAGTTAAGATAAAAGTTTTGGCTAGAGAGGGGAAAGGCGTAGAACTACTGTCAGGTTTTTAATGGCGTCTGGAACTCTGTTAGAGAAGTCCTGTCCTGCTGACAGAGAACTCTCCAACAGTAATACAGACAGATATAGTATAGATGCTTAGTATAGTGGATGAAGGCTGGAACATCTATCACATTTTTATTTTGGGCTGTGTTGCAGATTTTTCCTCACTTTCTTTCTGATAACACCATTATGTGCAATACTAGAAGTGAGAGAAAATCTTTCTAAGAGGAAACTGAGGTTCTAATACTTTCAAACTGTCTTCAAAACTAGAAAATTAAATGACCATGTGAATATTAATTGACAGCATGTATTACATAAACCAGGGATATGCAATTAGCGGACCTCCAGCTGTTGCAAAACTACATCATGCCTCTCCCTCTGGATATGCTTGTGGCTGTCAGAGTCTTGCTATGCCTCATGGGACTTGTAGTTCTGCAACAGCTGGAGGTCTGCTAATTGCATATCCCTGACATAAACCATAAATAAGGTGCTTGGTACTCTAACTTATTGAATAAATAACAATTAAATTCATGAAATTACAAAGTGCTTAAGTGCTCAAACATAAATGTTGACGTGACAACAGTGAAATAACTTCATATGTGCAGGAAAAGTCTCTTTTGAAATAAAGTGCAGGTGCTCAAATGGTCCTTGTGCTGTAATTTCTGTGCTTGCCCTCTGTGGGTATATTGCACTCACCAGAAACGTTTGACTCACTTGCCATATGGCAAAGTGAGTCTAAAGGGCTTGTAGGTCACTTGAGGGGATCTGTCCCACTGTGGTGTCCTCTGCCGGTCTCCTCTTTGTGGATGATCTCCAAAGGAATTTCACTCCTACTGGGATATATAGGGAAGCATAAACTCCACATATAGTGATATTGTTTTACCTCTCCTTTATTGTCATGCTCATGTGAGCATTAAAATGATTAAAAACATTAGAGGCCTATGATAGGTGCTGTAACAACCGATAACGTCTTTGCAACAGTTCTGCCAGCAGGGTAGTGGACGCTGGGTATCGGCTCCAGCTTGCGTTCCACTCTGCGAGCTGTGGTGATGTATCAGGAAACCGAGCTAGACGTGTTTTGTTGTATCATAGCAACGTTTTCAAAAGCATGCTGCATGCTATGTATTTACTGGCACCATGGAGAAAGAAAGATCACTGATGAGTGGCTGTTTTACTGCAACAATAGTACTGATATGTATAAAGGCACCAGCTGGAGTGATATACTAGGCTAGTCTATGATTTACACAAGTATCTATCACAGTAGAACCATTGGGCATGCTCACCTACCTTGGGTTTCCCTAAAATGTCCCAGGTGTTTTCATTGTTCCCCCAGGGAGCATTACTGGTCCGCAAATCCACCATCTTATATCTAAAAGGGCAAATGTGCAATATCAACCTTCTTCTATCCACCTAAAGAAGCTTAAGTGCAAACCACATTGAGGCATGAGACCACTCCTACTTAAAGCTTTATTTGATTTGATGATTAAGGAACTGGAAAAGGGAATGGTCATTACTAACATCATAATGTAACATATACTGAAGAGAGGGGAGATATAAAGAAGGTTACTATGCATAATGATCATGTTATGACATATATCACCAAAAGTTGATCTTTCCTTTTGTATTTTTAAATTACATTTTGTAATTATGAAATAAAATGTGTTTTTATTTACTAACATGGGAAGTTGATTATTTGGCACTTTTAAGGTTGCTTGCATTTAAAATACCCAATCAAAGTATCTGTCTTAGTTCAGTAAACATACCTGCAGAAGCCTATAAATCCTTTCTGTCATGGCAAAACCAGCCCAAACACATACTATTGGTATATCACCATGATCACAGGACAAAGGGAATGTGCAGAAGACTGAAAGGGTTGGGTAAGCTTTAACACCCTCAGGAGCTGCTGAAACTTTGCCTTTCAGAATGGCTTGAATGGCTTGGTGTTCATCATAAAAGCAGGAAATTATAGTTTGCTGCAGGAATGTGCAGCCACCTTTCAGTGCCTGCACTTTCTAAATGCCTTGTAGATGTTTACTGTACAACTTGCTCTGCAGACTTGCATTTGCAAGCTGAAGCATGTGTAACCTATACTTATGTTTTTCTGCAGGCATTTTCTGGCTCTTATACTCTAAACTCCCCTGCATGTTAGCCTATGTTTCCATGCTTTTAGTGGCAGGAGAGTTTAGAGGCAGGTTAAAAAAACTCACTGCCAGTGCGTCCAGGAGCAACAAAGCTTTGGCACAAAAAAAACACTTGACTTGCATTAACATATGTAAACGCACATTACAACTAGCATTTAGCATTTGAACATTAATTCATTTCAATGGCCAGAATAAATTATTTATTCTGCCCAGTGAAATGAAATAACGCCCAAACTCTTGACGTGGATAAATGCGGGTGAAACACATTACACACTTTTACAAGCGTCTGGTGTCTTTTTTTGCCAAAGCGCTGCTGCTAGGAGAAGGCTTCTAGGATAGAAGAAAACTTACTGTGTGCATTAGGCATCATTCCCAAATGCCATCCTTGATCCAGAGAGGTTTTCACCATTTTAATTCTGTCCCTGAAACATCTTGCAAAATAATGTTTTGGTCTGAACTCTAAGTGTAGATGTTATGGTAAAATTTATTATAACAGCAGTAACAGAAAAATCAATAAAGTAAAAGCGAGTGCTATCCAATTATATATCAGCTGGCACAAAATAGGTGAATATTCAACCTTCTTACAGTAACATAAAGCAGTGCAGCGCTTTCCAGTGAAAAGCAAATGTCCGTTGATAGACAGTGAATGAATAAACAAAATTCAAATGGTGACTGTGGGACGTGATCAGTACAATCTTCTCTGTGTTCAAAGATCAGTTGCAGTAGTAAGTGCAGTGTGCCAAACCACTCACCAGAAAATAGACAAAATCCAGAAAAAAATATATGTACACTTATGCCCAAAGTGTTCTTCCACCGTGGTGTCCCTCTACCAATTTAAACACTCACCAGATGGCAAATCATAACAGGCCTTGAACCGCTAGCATGAAGCATGGTGACATCATGCTCAGGTATAGAGATGGCTTGATGGACTCCAAATGGTAACAGATACTCTGCAGAAAAAGCTCACCACTGGGAGCCACATAATGCTCATACAGTGTAGTAGGGATGGGCAAAACACCCACCGGTTCGGTTCGCACCAGAACATGCGAACAGGCAAAAAATTTGTGCGAACAGTCGAACACCATTAAAGTCTTTGGGACCCGAACATGAAAAATCAAAAGTGCTAATTTTAAAGGTTTATATGCAAGTTATTGCCCGAAAAAGTGTATGGGGGCCCGGGTCCTGCCCTAGGGGACATGTATCAATGCAAAAAATTTTTTTAAATCAGTTGTTTTTTCAGGAGCAGTTATTTTAATAATGCCTAAAGTGAAACAATAAAAATGAAATATGAATTTCCTTCCTGCCTGGGGGGGTCCCTTATTCTGCCTGCGCACCTCTGTGATGTTTAGAACATAGCTAGAGCAAAATGACATTTGTGAAGGGAAAATTGACAATTACTATTGCAGCTGGCTCCTGGCAATATACAGAAAAATTACCGAAAAAATTTTGCGTGGGGTCCCCCCCCAGTCCAAACCAGGCCCCCGCGCCAAAATTTTTAAGAAATTGGCGTGGGATCCCCCCTAATCCTTATTCGAGCATGCAACCCTACCCCTACTACTTCACCAAAAGTGTCAAAAAAAGAAAAAAACACAGGAGACAATTAGGGAAGTCCTTTATTAACCACTTCAATACCAGGCACTTACCACCCTTCCCGCCCAGACCAATTTTCAGCTTTCAGCGCTGTTGCATTTTGAATGACAATTATGCGGTCGTGAGACGCTGTACCCAAACAAATAGTTTGATCATTTTGTTCCCACAAATAGAGCTTTCTTTTGGTGGTATTTGATCATCCCTGGAGATTTTATTTTTTGCGCTACAAATTAAAAAAGACCAAAAATTTTGAAAAAAAAAGTTTTTCTTTGTTTCTGTCACAAAATTTTGTATAAGTACATTTTCTCCTTCACTGACAGGAACTGATGTGGCTATACTGATGGGCACTGATGAGGCTACACTGACAGGCACTGATGAGGCAGTACTTATTGGCACTGATGAGGTGGCACTGATAAGGTGGCACCGATATTGAGGCACATATATGCAGTACTGATGGGCACTGATAGGCAGCACTGATAAGGGGCACTGATGGGCACTCATAGGCAGCACTGATGGGCACTGATAGGTGGCACTGGGCACTGATAGGTGGCACTCCTGGGCACTGATAGGTGGCACTGATAGGTGGCATTGGTGGGCACTGATAGGTGGCAGAGGTGGGCACTGATAGGTAGCACTGGTGGGCACTGGTATATGGCACTGGTGGGCACTGGTACATATAGCACTGTTAGGGATGGCACTGGCAGGCATCACATATGGGCAGAGTGC
This sequence comes from Glandirana rugosa, assembly GCA_018402905.1. NCBI lineage: Eukaryota > Metazoa > Chordata > Amphibia > Anura > Ranidae > Glandirana > Glandirana rugosa. The sequence goes on along the minus strand of BLSH010033372.1, from coordinate 451,308 downwards.
CATTCCAACAGTAAACTGTATGCCCTTACCTGTGGTCTAGTGTGGGCTCCCTGGTGGTCCCTGGGCAACCTCCTGATCATCTCCCTGGTGGTCCTGGTCAGCTCCCTGGTGGTCCAGTGTGGCGATCCTGAGGGGGGGCTGCACTGATAAACGTTCAGTGCAGAACCCCCCCCCCATCAGAAGAGCAGGTGATCGTCTCTCCATTGCTCAGACTTGGTCACGGCTGATCACATGGTAAAAAGCTTCTGATGGAAGCTTTTTACCTCGATCGGTAATGTGGTGGGTCAGACGTCCAGTCAGGATAACAGAACACTCGCCTGGACATCATGCCGGGTTGGAAGTGGTTAAAAAATAAAAAATAAAAATAATCAATGGTGGCTGGACAAAGGTCTTTATCGCATAGGACACTTTTACACTTCCTCGGGCCCAATCTCTTTAAGTTACTGTAAAAGTAAATTGGATTTACCTAACTCGGAAAGATTCAGGTTTCATCAAATCTCTAACTTTCTACACAAAATCTGGACAGAGAAACCTCTCCCCCCCAACTTTACCACCTATGAACGATGGTGTGGTCAGCCTATTGAACAAAAGGGGGGTATCTCGGTCATCTATGAGGCTCTTACCCAGCCCTTGGAGAAATCCGCCTTCATGAAAGATTGGGAAAGGGATTTTAATATTCAATGGGACCTAGAGAAATGGCAAACAGCCTTTTTTAAATCATTCAAGGGGGTTTTAAATACAACTATGTCCGAGGCAAGTGTAAAGGTCATTTCGAGATGGTACCTCACTCCAGCAAAGCTATCAAGGTTTTACCCGTCGGCTAATCCGCTGTGCTTTAGAGGCTGTCAGTTGACGGGAACCATGGCACGCATCTGGTGGGAATGTCCCAGAATAAGATCCTTGAGGCCTAAAATATACTCGCTAATCAATAAAGTCACAGGCATCCAGCTTCCGAGGTCCCCTACAATAGCTTTATTAAATGATTTTATTCCCAGGATTTCCAAACTGGCCCGCAAATTGATCCACCACATTCTCTTAGCGGCCAAAATAACCATTGCTAGGGCATGGAAACAACTAAGTGTTTCCCTGAGAGCGGCCAAACAAAAAATTTCATGGCTTATGGCTCAAGAAAAAATGGCCAGTACTATTTCCAACAATAAGCATCTCTTCGAAGCAGTTTGGGAACCCTGGGCGGCATATAGGGGTATCTCCCTTGTTCCTGGCATTCAGGCTCTATAGGATCTTAAAAGGGAACATCAGGTCTGGCACGACACTTCTCTCTCTTCATGAGGCAGCTTAAACCTCTTTCACTTCCTCCCACTCCCTTTACCCTTCTATTCTATCTCTCCCCTCTGCCTTCCGCTATCATTTCCCCTTCTAGTCTCATGTCCCAACTTTTTCTCCCCCCTGTAGGAATTGAGCAGGTAATATAGATGTCTTCACGCTTTGAAGTTCATTCAGGAGGATCTCTTAAGGTGTAACTCTGGGAGAACTTTCTTCCAGACTCTAGAGGGCAAGTTAAGGCTTCATCGTCTTGAGGGGGGGGACACCTGGGCCCCTGACACAGCAAGTTCCCTTTTGGGGTGTTGGGTGTCTGGGACCTCCCCCTTCTCTCCCTCATGAACAGCTTACCAGCTTAGAGCGGGGAGGTAACTCCTCAGTTGATAGTTAGCTCTACAGAACATCCAGTATCGACATTAGTGGGAACGCAGCTCTTGTTAGTCACCATGCTGATTTCTTTCTTTTTTTTTTTTTTTTTACTACATATGTTCCCACTACATTCAGATGTATCAGATTGTTCCTACCTGCCTAACGCTATAATCAAATGTTATTCACGCACTTGTGTTTGTATGTTCATATAATCTCAATAAAATCTTTGAAAAGAAAAAAAAAAAAAATAAATAAAAATAAGTGTCCCCCGTTGTACTCCATCGTCTATCACAGCGAGCGATGGACCTGAGAAAAAAAATGAACAGCTCCTCCTCCATGGAGGGCTCCTGCCGACTGAGCTCTTTTTGCTTTAATGTTTTATTTATAGTGAAGGGCGTGGCCACCCAATGACGTAATTGAGTGACCCGTCCTTCTGACGTCACATTATGTCACAAGGGGTGGGGTCACCCGTACGTCACCCAGTGGCCCCGCCCTGCACTATAAATAAAACGTCAACACTAGGGATGGGCCAGCGATTCAAGTCGAGTGTAAGTTTAAACTGAGAACATTATGGGGCATTCGCGGAGAGCCCCATAATGCATTGCCGGCACGCACAGCTCCTCCTCCATGGGAGGGCTGCCGCCATCTGCACTGGCTTTGTGTTGACTAGGGATAGGCCGAACACCCCCAGTTCGGTTCGGACCAGAACATCCGAACAGGCAAAAAATGTGTGCTTACATTTGAATGCTGTTAAAGTCTATGGGACTCGAATATGAAAAAACAAAAGTGATAATTGTAAAGGCTAATATGCAAGTTATTGCCCTAAAAAAGTGTATGGGGTCCCGGGTCCTGCCCTAGGGGACATGTATCAATGCAAAACCACGGGCCCATCCCTACAGTGTAGTAATTTATTTAAATAAAAGGTACATAAAATGCTGCAGCATACAAATAAATACGGCCAAACAAAACTCACAAAAGATGGCTGCCACTCCGACCACAAGGACACGATGGCAATGACGTCAGTACGTAGGTCCCCCCAACGCATTGTGTGCACGTTCTCAAGGGATCCGCCTATGTTACATAGTAGTAACATAGTGAGGTTGAAAAAAGACACAAGTCCATCAAATCCAACCTATGTGTGTGCATTTTTGTCAGTATTACATTGTATATCCCTCAATGTTGTGGTCCCTTAGGTGCCCATCTCATAGTTTTTTGAAATTATCTATGCTCCCAGCTGAAACCACTGTTTGTGGAAGAGAATTCCACAACCTCACTGCTCTTACCGTAAGGAACCCTCTACTCAGTTTAAGGTTAAACCGCCTTTCTTCTAGTTTTAGTGAATGGCTGCATGTCTTTGTGTGCTCCCTTGCGCGGAATAGTTTTGTCCCTATCATATCCCCTCATAAGTGTCTCTTCTCCAGAGAGAATAAGTTCAGTGCTTGTGATCTTTCCTCATAACTAAGGTCCTCCAATCCCTTAATTAGCTTTGTTGCCGGAACCCTTTCCAGTTCTAGGACATCCTTTCTGAGGCCTGGTGCCCAGAACTGGCCTAACCAGGGACTTGTAGAGTAGGAGAATTATTGATTTATCACTGGATTTACTCCCTTTATTAAATGCATGCCAATATTTTGTTAGCTTTGCTTGCAGCAGCTTAGAATTGCATGCCATTGCTGAGCCGGTGCTCTTCTAGGACCCCTAGGTCCTTTTCCATCCTAGATTCCCCCAGAGACTCTCCCCCTAATGAGCAGTTTGCATTCATATTCTTAGTACCCATATGCATTATTTTAAATTTTTCTATGTTAAACCTCATTTGCCACTAAGCTGCCCACCCCATTAATTTGTTCAGATCTTCTTGCAAGGTTTCCACATCCTATGGAGAAATGATTGCCCTGCTTAGCTTGGTATCATCCGCAAATATTGAGATTCAGTTGTTTATCCCATCCTGTAGATTGTTTATGAATAAATTGAATAGGTTTGGCCCCAGGACAGATCCCTGGGGAACCCCACTTTACACACCAGACCATTCCGAGTACTCCCCATTTATTCCCACCCTCTGGACTCGCCCCTGTAACCAATTTTCAATCCATGTACTCACCCTTTGATCCATACCGACAGATCTTAGTTTGTACATTAAGCGATTATGGGGAACTGTATCAAATGCTTTTGCAAAATATAGATGCACCACGTCTACGGGCTTCCCCTTAGCTAGATGGCAGCTCACCTCCTCATAGAAGGTTAATAGATAGGTTTGGCAAGAACGATTCTTCATGAAACCGTGCTGATTACCGCTAATGATACAGTTTTCATTACCATAATCTTGTACATAATCCCTTATCCTTCCCTCCAAGAGCTTGCATATTATTAATGTTAAGCCAACTGGCCTGTAGTTGCCAAGGATATACATTTTTTATAAATTGGTGCTACATTGTCTTTTCTCCAATCAGCTGGTATCATACCAGTCAATAAACTGTTTTTAAAAATTAGGTACAATGGTCTGTGGTCGCTGTCTTCGAATTGACCTGTGATCGCTATTTCCTAGATTCCTAGATTGCCCCTCATTTCCACATCTGTGATCAGGTCTGTGTTGTTAGCAATCAGAAGGTCTAATAATGCTTTTTTTCTTGTTGGTGCATTTACCATCTGACCCATGAAATCGTCCTGCAGGACATTTAGGAAATGCGCAGTACCTTCCGCCCAGTCTATATGTGGATCATTAAAATCCCCTGTTATAATGACACTTCCCATCCTTGCCACTATTCCAAACTGTGATAGGAGGTCTGCCTCCCACTCTTCCCTCTGGTTAGGGGGCCTATAGCATATTCCCAGTATTACTTTCCCTTTGGTATCTTCCCTTTGTAGCTCTACCAATAAGGAGTCAACCTCCTCCCTTGATCCACTAGTAATGTCATCCCTCACATTAACTTATACGTCATTTTTTTATATACAGGCATACCCCTCCCCCCTTTTCTCCCTTCCTATCCCTGCGATATAGGGAATACCCCTGAATGGTATCCAGCCAATCATGAGAGCTGTTGAATCAAGTCTCTGAAATTCCCACAAAATCGAATTCCTCTTCGCACAGTAGCAGCTCTAGTTCTCCCATCTTGTCTGCCAGACTCCTGGCATTAGTGAACAAGCCACGTAGTCTTGTCCGGACGCCTACTGTTTCCTTGTTGGATATTCCTCCGTTGCATATAGGACTTGTTACACTATTCACCTCGGCTTTAGGTTCTTTATTTGGCCTACCACTGCTGCCCCCAATACTACCCACTCTGGCTATTTCTAAGTCTGGACCCCCCCCCATTCCTAGTTTAACCACTTGCCGACCGCCAACCGCAGGTTGACGGCGACAAGGTGGTTCGTTATCGCAAATCGCCGCCATACGACGGCGGCTGCGATAACGCACACTGTGATCGTGCACGCCGCCGGAGGCGCGCCCGCGCGCTCACTGTGTTCGGGGAGGGCCAGGGAGCGGGTGCGGCAGCTTCGATTGCCGCCGGCTACCCGCGATGGCCCCCCCAGAGTGAAGGAACGGAGGTCCGTGTATGTAAACACGGACCTCCGTTCTGTGAAGGGGGAAGGGCTGTGATCACAGCCTTCCTGTATACGGAGGCTGTGACCACTTCCCTTTCCCAGTTAGGGCAGTCCCCACACAGTTAGAACACGCCCAGGGAACACAGTTAACCCTTAGAGCGCCCCCTGCAGGTTAACCCCTTCACTGCCAATGGCATTTACACAGTAATCAGTGCATTTTTATAGCACTGATCGCTGTATAAATGCCAATGGTCCCAAAAAAGTGTCAAAATGGTCCGACATGTCCGCTGAAATATCGCAGTACTGCTAAAAATCGCAGATCGCCGCCATTACTAGTAAAAAATAACAAAAAATAAAAACCCCAAAAATTAATTCTCATCATCCGTAAACGCGACAACTTTTGCGCAAACCAATCAATAAATGCAGATTGCGATTTTTTTTATTGCAAATATGAGGAAGAATATAAATCGGCCAAAAACGGTGAAAAAAATGTTTTTTTATATATTTTTTTTGGATTTGTATTTTAGCAAAAAGTAAGAAATTTTTTTTTTTTTTGCAAAATTGTCGCTCTTCTTTTGTTTATAGCGGCGATCAGAAATGACGCAGAGGGGATCAAATACCACCAAAAGAAAGCTCTGTTTGTGGGAAAAAAAGGACGCAAATTTCGTTTGGGTACAACATCACATGACCGCGCAATTTTCAGTTAAAGCGACGCAGCGCCGAATCGCAAAAAGGGCTCCGGTCCTGAAGCTGGAAATCCTTCCGGGGCTGAAGTGGTTAAAAGCTCCTCTATCTTGTCGGCCATCCTCATTCCCAGCCAGTCTGCACCTTCCCCATTTAGGTGTAGTCCGTCCCCTCTAAAGAGCTTGTAACCGATTGAGAAGTTGGCCCAGTTTTCCAGGAACCTGAAACCCTCCATTCTACACCAGCTCCTCAGCCACTTGTTAACTTCCCTAATCTCCCACTGCCTCTCTGGTGTGGCTCGGGGTATAGGTAGTATTTCTGAGAATATTACCCTGGAGGTCCTAATCCTCAGTTTTGCTACTAGGTCCCTAAAATCTTTTTTTAGGACACTCCACCTTCCTCTAACTTTGTCATTGGTGTCAATATGCACTATGACAGCCGGGTCTTCCCCAGCCCCTCCCAGTAATCTGTCCATCAGATCCGTGATGTGCTGAACCCGAGCGCTCGGTAAACAACATACAGTTCGGTGCTTCAGGTCTTTGTGGCAGATTGCTCTTTCTGTGTTTTTAAGAATTGAGTCCCCTACCACCAGAACCTGTCATTCTTTCCCCCTGGCTTCATTCCCGCCCTCACTGGAGGAGTTACTCCCCTGGCAGCTAGGGGTACCACTCTGCTTCAGTGATGCTGGTACCCAACTGGTTTCCGCAATATGACACAACAGGGCATACATATTGGGATGTTCCAGCCCAGGATCAGCCTTCCTAACTCTTTCCCTACTACCCTTCCTAATTGTCACCCAACTACTCTACTGGTGCCTGCACCTCTTTGTCTACACTCGCCTCTGTGCTGGCTCCTGCCGGCACCTGCCGGGTACGGTCCCAACTTTATTTTAGTATGGAGAGTCTTCTCAGTGTTGACAGCGGCTTCCATAGATTCAGAACCTGGGCTTCGAGGTAAACAACGTGCTTACATTTTGTACAGCAGTATTCGCCCTCGATTGCATGATCAAGGAACGCATACATGCCACAAGATGTACACCGAGTCGCGTCTCCACACCCGCCGGGCATTGTACCCACTAATTTAGTGGGGACTGGGAATTATACTCTGTCCAATTAACTAACAGCTAGCTTCCTGACTCTAATACAGTATGCTGGTCCTCACAATGCACAGCACTCACAGTGCATGTGTCCTTACAGCACATAGGTCCTCACACAACACTCATGTACTCACACAACACTCAGGTACTCACACCTGAGTTGCTAATTGTTACTGCTGTTATAATAATGTTTACCATAACATCTACCCTTAGAGGCGCCTCTATGTTTGGAGACTGCTTCAGCTTCTTATGTGAGGCTTGCCTTAAGTGAATGGACAGCTACATTCTACAGTCCCCACTGAAGGATGGACTCTTTTTTTTTTTTTAATTGAGACTATTAAGGCTGAATTTTTTCTACTTTACCAGCAATCACTTTTTTTTTTTGCACCTTTTCCTTGTTTGTCCATCATACTTAGAGCATGTTCCACTAGCAGTTGAATGGTTAGGTAGATTGTACTTATGTCCACACTTGTTTTTTTTGGCACGTGTTTTTCTGTTAACTTGTATTACTGTTTATAACATGCTTATCTTTGGCAGATTCTTTACTTTGATTAAAAGATACAACTTCATGTCTCTGATATCTTTTTGTTTTCAAATTTTCTTTCTAATAAAAAAGTCTATCCTCGGCTTCCTTAGAGTTCAGACATTTTCCATTATATGGAATATATATATATTCCTGGCTGTATGTTTAACTTCCTCCCGCCCGCGCCATAGCCGAATGACAGCTACAGCGCGGCTCTAAAATGCCGGGAGGACGTCAATAGACGTCCTCCCATTTGGCTTGTGCTGGGCGCGCTCGTATATTACCTTTTACAGACTTGAGATTCCTTCGGCTCCTATCTGAAAAAATAATCTTTCTTTTAAACTTTTGTTTTTCTATAGTCTCTGTACTTCAACATAGAAAATTAGTTTCATTTCTTAGACGGTTTCTATTCGTACAATATTTGTCATTATGTTCAATTGTCTTTTTGTGCACGGTTTTTTTTGTTCACACCTGTATTCATGTTAGATGGATTGGTAAGTTGACGATCACCTTGTACGAGATTCATACTACCTGTTTGTTCCTTTTCCA
>BLSH010033372.1:425188-435265 GCA_018402905.1 Glandirana rugosa | reverse complement strand
CTGTCCCTCTAAGCAGAAGCCTCTACCTAGTGCAGTCAGATCACTCAAAGCAGCAGTATGTGAAATCTCAAATTACTCCCACAATATGATTGTTGTGTACGAACGTACGATCGTTTCGTTAGACAGAGTTTAATCTGCAATCTCCAACTCTAAGCAGCAGTATTTGAAATCTCAAATTCCCCCAACAATCTGATCGTTGAGCACGATCGTAGCGATCGTTGTTTTATGCAGAGCTTTATCTGCAACTCAAAGCAGCGGTATGTAAAATCTCTAATTTCTGCTATCTGTCCTCAGAGCAACAGCACAGACAGCAGTAGTAAAGTAATCTATCTCAGGATGCAGGATCAGGTCTTAAAATGTCTCAAATCTCTCCCTCAAGCTTTCAGCTTCCTTTCCCTACACTAACCCAAGGAGCATGTGACCGCAGCACTGTGACTCCAGCTTATAAAGCGGCTGGGTCACATGATGCACTGGCCAATCACAGCCATGCCATTAGTAAGCATGGCTGTGATGGCTTCTAAGGGCAAACCAGTGAAACGCTTGTTGATTGGCTGCCCTGCAGCTTCTCAACACGTGGAGTAAAATAGCAGAACCCCGGACCGAACCCGAACGATTTTTGAAATGTCCGGGTCCGTGCCACGGACACCCAAAAGTTCGGTACGGACCCGAACGTTACAGTCCGGGTTCGCTCAACACTATCCAAGAGGCCTAACAGCACATAGCAGTTTTACCCATAACAGACTAGAGACTCCTAGATATTATATTGGCAGCTTATAATACAAATTCCTTGTGCTGAACACGAGTCTGCAATCTCAGACCCAAGTAGAAGGTTAAAAGCATTAGACATTGTTAGTATCAAGTTAAAAACATAATATACATTTCTATCAGTCTAACAATACTAATTATGTCATTAGGATATAATGTTTACAGATATATACTGTATGTTTGAATGAAAAGGGCCCTAAATTATTGGTCTCTGTAATTTTAATTTGTTCCAGGTTTGGAAAGCAATATTAGACTATATTTAGCCTATGTAAAATGTTTACATGGTATATAAGTTATGAATACTATTTTTTTCTGTAGTATTTCCTAATTTGGCATAAATATATGAAATAACAGTATTGTATGTACAACTGTATTGCTAAGTGTAATATTATGTAATGAGGCTGATACCTTCTCTCCATCCCCTTCTTCTACTGGTTATGGTTAACTGGCCCTTGAGCATATCTGCTCTGTACAAGCATTGTGTGGCACTACCACTCACACACATATATACTTTTGCACACATCCTCATACACAAGTTGACCCTTTCCCACTTCTTACATTTATTTTTTTTATGTTTTTAACTATTTTATATAACCTGTAATCATTTTTTAATCTTTATGAAAGTAAAGAAGTACTTTTCATCTTAGAGTGCTTCTCATTTTTAAATGTATTTCTACAAAGTGTATGAAGTACCAAAAACCATGTTCTTTTTTGTTTAATTGGTTTCCCATCTGTTTAATCCTGTAGGGAACACAAAGGGGAAAGGCTAAACTGACTAACCCAGACTTACCTTCAGAACAAACATGTGAGTTTCAAGGTATACCCAGGTCAGATAGGAAATTTGATCATGCCAAAGTGTTCTAGCTTAGTTTCTGGTCCTTCATATTATACATGCTTGGTAAGTTTTTAACCACTTCAGCCCGAAAGGTTTTACCCCCTTAATAGCCAGGCCATATTTTGCAATATGGCACTGCGTTACTTTAATGTACAATTGCGCGGTCGTGCGACACTGTACCCAAATAAAATTGATGTATTTTTTTCCCAAAAATAAAGCTTTCTTTTGGTGGTATTTGATCACCTGTACGGTTTTTATTTTTGCATTATAAAAAAAAAACAATATTTTTTTACTTTCTGCTATAAAACCTATCCAATAAAAAAATGTAAAAAAATCAAATTTCTTCATAAATTTAGGCCAATATGTATTCTGCTACATATTTTTGGTTAGAAAAATCCCAATAAGCGTATATTGATTGGTTTGCGCAAAAGTTATAGTGTATACAAGCTAGAGGATAGATTTAAGGCAATTTTATTTCATTTTCTTCTTTTTTACTAGTAATGGCGTAGATCAGTGATTTTTAGTGGGATTGCGGCTTTGTGGCGGACAGATCGGACACCTAACTGATACTTTTTACATTTTTTTGGGAACCAGTGACATTATTCCAGTAATCAGTGCTAAAAATCTGCACTGTTACTGAAGTAATGACACTGGCAGGGAAGGGTTTAACACAAGGGGCGATCAAAGGGTTAAGTGTGTCCCAAGGGGATGCTTTCTAACCGTGTGAGGGATGGGCTCACTAGATGAACACAGTAATCTGTGTTCCTAATTAGCAGGAACTCAAGATCACTGAGTTAATCTCTGACAGAACAGCAGTCTGCCTTGTTTACATCGGTAGACTGCTGTTCTATCTCCCTGGGGAGCAATCATTGGTGGTCGGCGGACATTGCGTGCTGCTGATTGGCTCCCCCTCTGGCTAAGGGGCCCCTGCTGGCTATTGCATGAAATTGACACACAGGTACATCATTTTGCCCAATAGAGCTGACCTGCTGCAGTATATGCACGGTGGCCGGATGGCAAGTGGTTAAATGAATTTGTTTCCCATCTGTTTAATCCTGTAGGGAACACAAAGGGGAAAGGCTAAACTGCCTGACCCAGACTTACCTTTAGCTCAAGCATGTGAATTCCAAGGTGTACCCAAGCCAAATAGGACATTTGATCATGCCAAAGTGTTCATGCTTAGCTCCTGGTCTCCTTCATATTATATATGATTCGTAAGTTCTTAATTAGGCCTCTCAGGGGGTATGAGCACCTTGCACTTATCTTTTTGAATACTCAAGGCATTTTGAGGCATCAAAACTTCCCACCTTATCAACAAAACTAAATTTAGAAACTCTAAGGGGAAATATTGGTTTGATTTAACAAGAACAAAAATGAATGCTATCTATATGCTGGGAAACAATCACATTACTGAAATACAACTTTGCACCAGATGGTAGTTAATGCAGCATTTTAAAACTTGCTTTCATTTATTTTATTTTTTACCAGCAAAACATGCATGCAGAAAATATATATATATTTTTTTTCATTTATCCAGTTGTGAAAGATATATACAGTATGTTACTTGCATTCTGGAATTTTTGTCATGGTTGTTATAGTCAAGATCACTGTTTATAAACTCAAAGCAAAACAATCATAAATCATGCAAATTATGCCTAATATGCATCTCCCCAGAGAGCAATCTAAAACAGTAGTCAATTTAAAGACAATTTCCGCTGCTAGAATGCTAGAAGACTTTTTATTTTTGCTTTACAGATACCATTTCAGTGAAAGGGTTATCAATGTGCGCAACAGCTTGGAAGCTACCTATACTCACTGCTGTTAGATTAGCCTTTTTCTTATGTTTGATATATAGAATCCTTATGTCTTTCCAGATTTTAATCAGTTTATTGCCAAGTAGCCATCTGCATTTAAGTTGAGGAACGTTGGTTTTGGACAGTTTGTATCAGCCATCTGTCAGCCTTCTTGTCTGATTTTGGACATGACCTTCATCCCCGTTGTTAGGCTTGTAACAAAACGAAGAGAGAAAATTCCAAACCTTGAGTGGAATTTGTTTATTGTACTGTCTTAGATATAGGTAGATATGTTAATTTAGATGGCAGTATTTTTTTTATTATTTTTACATCACCTTATATAATACAAACAGTGAACTTGTGTTTTACCCATGCAGGACATAGGAAGAGATTTGCCTTCATTCCTAGCAGCACATACTCACTTTTCCTGTACTCTTCCCCCCTTCAATCAGCCACTGAGAGCAAAGAAAGGCAGCCCTGTGTAACCTCTGAGTTGATATAATTGGAGTTTCCACAAGACTGAGCAATCTTTCCCCATCCTTAGATGACACCACTAAAATGATCACCAAATGCCAGTGCTGTCACCTAAAGTCACATGCTTCTCCACACCCAAAAGTGCCAAGAATTTGCAGGACTCCTAATTAGTGTTGAGCGAACCCGGACTGTAACGTTCGGGTTCGTACCGAACTTTGGGGTGTCCGGGACCCGGACCCGAACACGGACGTTTCAAAAAACATTTGGGTTCGGGTTCTGGGTTCTGGTAGTTGATCACGCATGTTGAATAGCTGCAGGGCAGCTAATCAACAAGCGTTTCACTGGTTTGCCCTTAGAAGCCATCACAGCCATGCCTACTAATGGCATGGCTGTGATTGGCCAGTGCATCATGTGACCCAGCCTCTCTATGAGGCTGGAGTCACAGTGCTGCATGTCATATGCTCTTAGGTTAGTGTAGGGAGAGGAAGCTGCCGGCGTTTTTGTGAGGGACAGATTGCAGACATTTTAACATCTGATCCTGCATCCTGAGATTACTACTACTGTTGCTCTGAGGGACAGATTGCAGAAATTTGAGATTTCACATACTGCTGCTTTGTGACAGATTGCAGATCAAACCCTTCATAACACAACGATCGTACACAACGATCAGATTGTGGGATCGTACACAACGATCAGATCGTGGGAGTAATTTGAGATTTCACATACTGCTGCTTTGAGCGATCTGACTGCACTAGGTAGAGACTATTGCTTAGAGGGACAGATTATTGTTCAAAAATCATCTCCCAGTAATAAAGGGAGAGGTTCTAGCTGCAGCTGTAAGTGACACATTATTGTTCAAAAATCATCTCCTAGTTTATTTGACTTTAAATTATTTTCCCTATCCCCATTTTTTTGTAGGGCACTTGCCCTACTCTTACCCCCATTTTACTCCCTTTTGCAGCCCTCTAGCACTTGCCAGGACTTTGTTACAGCCATTTTTGTGCCTAAAAGTTCGGGTCCCCATTGACTACAATGGGGTTCGGGGTCCGGGATAATGTTCGGGCAGCGTTCGGTGCCGAATCCGGACTTTTTCCCAAAGTTCGTTCGGACCCTCCGAACCCGAACGTCCAGGTGTTCGCTCAACTCTACTCCTAATGGCTAAACAGAGCATCTGGGGAGCGAAGAAAGGGTAAGTTTGTATTGCCGAAGAGTGGGGACACTAAAGCAAACCTTTCCTTTGCCCTGCCTAGGCTAAGGTTTTCTTGTATATATTCTGACCTCCTACCTAGAAATTCAAACATTTTAGGATTACTTATGCTGCTGGATTAGTGTTGCCAAGACCGTTAGTGTAGAAGAATTTATATTAAAAAAAGGCAAAGCTCCTTTTAATATATTGGCAAAATTTTGATTGCTGAGAATGGAGACAGTAGAGAGGCAGCTTCATAGAAGTATATGGGGGTTCACTGCACAAGGGTGGGCGGCATAGAAGACATAAGCAAAGAAGCTAAACCGCTGTTCGGAGTAGGCCACAGCTGTCCTAAAAAAATAAGTAGCAGGGGTTGATGTTTAAAGGATAAAATAGATGAGGAGGTCTATGAAAGCAGAGAGGGTTAGGATATTTTTATTAAATGCACCATTACCGCTTAACCCAAACATGTCAGTCTGATCATAGACATAACTGTAAATAACCACAATTATGTTCAATACCAAAATTTTCATACTAGAATAAAAAAGAATCTATATTATGTGCACTGGTCATTTTATATATGCAGAGCTGAACATGAATCTAGTTAAGGTTCTTTGCCATTGTGGGTAATTACTGTGTCTTTTCCACAGCGGCTTAATCTGAAAATTCAGTATCCTACCGATGCTTTTACTTCCTTTCACTTTCTCATTATTTTAGCAATTCAGGATAATTTGAATGGAAACAGACAACGTTGACTAAAGAGGAGTGGTATTGATTTAATGGTTGAACTATTCTTCAGCGACGGGATTTGAAATCACTGTGCGATTGCAATAACAATGACTGTCCCCGAAAAAAATCTTCTTTTAGGAAAGTCAGTTTTGTTACAAAACATGTAATGTGACAATGACTGATATTTATTTAAACATAGGGTTATATGCATAACATGAAATACAGTCAACGTATAAAATACATTGAATGCTACGTTTTGCCACATCTTGCTGCATACTTCTTTGTGTGCTTTGGTGTGTTTATAACATGAGTGTTAACATGCATTAGAACATATTAACCACTCAAGGACCGGAAGAATTTCTCCCTTAATGACCAGGCATTTTTTTTTGTGATTCGGCACTGTATCGCTTTAACTGACAATTGAAAAAAGCCACAGATATTACATTTTTAGAAAGTACCAACATCCTGATTAATAGGGTGCATGTCAAGAAACAGTTGGCGGAGGCAAAAAAAGGACTTTAATGGTACATAATGAACGTAAGACAACATTTATAAAAAATATACAATTTTATTGGAATACAGTGTTAAAAGTTTTCTCCCAGCCATCAAGGTCAGAGGGAATAAACTCGACACAACAGACAGTATATAGATATTCACATCACAACTGAAGTTGAATGCTGTAAGGTCCAGTTCATGACCTTAAAGATGGGGTTGAAATTGTGCGGTTGTGCGACGTTGTACCCAAAAAAAATGTATGTCCTTTTTTTCCCACAAATAGAGCTTTCTTTTGGTGGTATTTGATCATCTCTGCGGTTTATATTTTTTGCGCTATAAACAAAAAAATAGCGACAATTTTGAAAAGAAAAAACAATATTTTTTACTTTTTGCTATAATACATCTCTGTTATATCATCTGTCAGAGGGGGATCCGCCTTGTTTACATACTGTACTTGGCAATCACAGGACGCCGGCGGATATTCAGTCGGCCCAACCCGCGTGCATGCTCCCACAGCGGTAATTTGCTACGGCAATTTGTGCAGGAGAGCCGACCTGCCGCAGTATAATGATGGCGGCTGTTTGGCAAGCAGTTAAATTATACAAAGACACAAAAATATGCTTGCTGAAATTAAGCAAGAAATAGCAAAGTACTGCAAAATGCGTGTTAAAATGCAGCATTATAATACTGTTGTATAAATACAGCTTCAAAAGATGTGACGGGGTCATGTAAAGGAATGGTTAAAAAAAGGTGACAAAGGAATGCGCATGCAGTATAGCCCAATTATAGTCTCACACCTTTTTTACTCTTCTTAGTCCTGTAGTACTGGATTTAGGCCATGATTCTTCATTTTTTCGTACTTAAAATACCTCTAAGTAGAAATGTGTTCTTCCGGTCTAGTGCTCTATGCTGCCATAGGTGAGTAATGGCCACATCCCTTATTAAAACCTTCCTTGTAATGCTGGGGGTGTGTCTGGCTGAGTCTGTAAGATTATGGAGTGCACTTGGCAGTGCTTTTAAAATCTAGTAGTACCTTGTTAATTGCATGCTAAGATTTAGACACACTGTGCAACTGCTATTACAGCAATACAGGTATGGCAATTAATGTCTATTTCTGGTTAAATTTGTTTATTGGGTTTTAACAGTAAACCTAGATAAATATATTAGATGGTAACAAGATATGGATTACATATATAATAATGAGAATTGAGTAAAAGTACCGACATCAATTGCAGATATATAAATGTTACATTTGTTATATAAATAAAACCGTTAAAAAGAGTAAGTAATAATGTGTGAAGAAAAATTGTTAGAAAGTAAGAATAGTTTGAAGTGTAATGACTTCCGAGATAAGAAGGTCAAAATTGAGTATATTTACACAATCCAGAAATGTATTTGATGCATAGGAACTATGAATCTTTGTTATAATATGTTATAAACCAACATATTTTATGTTACCATAAATATTCAATGTAAAACTAGAAAGAGAGACAGATAGAATAGAGGAACGTGTAAGAAGAGGGAAAGAAAGAGAGATGAAAGGTAAAGGGGATCCCCGGGGTAAATCTTGGTTTTAATCAAATGTCATGATGAATATATATTAAAAAGATGAAAAATAACAAGGTCTTAGTAAAGAGAAATTAAAATTAGGAGACAAAAAGTGGTTCATCCAAGGATTCCATGTTTGCTCAAAACCAGGTATAGTATCTTGTTCTATAGGTTCTGCTTTGGCATGAATCATTGCATGATTGATTCTGTGCTTTGATTCATCTAATATTAAGAATGAGGTTTTCCACGATTAGGCTATTGTTTGTTTCGCGGCTGTAGTGATTTGTAATAATAGTTTAAATTGGCGGTGGGAGAAATTAGCCGATTTTAAGTTCTCTAGTGCTATTGTGGGATTAGGATTAATGCAGGTTTCAAATATTGTTGAAATCATTAGAAAGATTTCTTTCCAAAAGGTTTTTGCAACCAGGCAATCCCACCATATATGAAAGTGCATTCCTTGATCACCACAACCATGAAAACATAACAGGGAGTAATTAGAGGCATAATTTGCAATTCCAACAGGGGCCAAATACCAGTATGTAAGTACCTTATAGTTTGTCTCCAGAGCAGAAATATTTTGTGAAGATGACTTAGTTGCAGTCCAAATACTATTCCAGACAGCTGAATCCAATGGGGGACCCTAGGTCTCTCTCCCATTTTGCTACATATGATGGTTTTTCTGAAATGGATTCTCCTTTGCTATGCGGATCTCGGTAACATATTTTCTCAAAAGGAGATAATGAATCCAATTTACCTTTTTCTTGTATATAGGGCATAAAGAAGCTTTTTATTTGAAGAGATCTAAAGATCTCTGATTTAGGTAACTCGTGATTATCACATAAATCAGGGAAAGATTTGAATTAGGTAGAAGATGTAAGCTCACAAAGTCAATTTAATTTAGTAGATGTCCAGGCTTTAAAGGCTATTGGGTAAGACCATGCAGGGTAGAAAAGTGGATGCTTAAAAAATGATAAAAGAGGGTTAAGTGGGGATTGTAGTCCATTTGTTAGTTTTAAATCTGTCCCAAATGGACAATATGTGTTTAGTTATAGAGTTACTAAGTTTTTACAGTCGGAAAGATTCAACCATATAAGGTTGTTAATTGAAAGTGGATCGCAACAGATTCTAAAGATACCCAAAATGGGATTTCATTTTTTGCATGATATTTGGGTATATGGGCCAAGTGAGCAGCATGGTAATAAGCAGAAAAGTTAGGAAATCCTAGTCCTCCTTTAAGTTTTGGAAGATAAAGAATGTGTTTGGGTATACAGCATGTCAAAGGGCCCCAGATAAAAGCTGTATTTTTTTGTTGTAGTATTCTAAGAAAATATGATGGAACAGGTATGGGTAGAACTTGGAATAAGTATAGAATTTTTGCCAATATGGCCATCTTTATTACATTTATTCTGCCTATCCAGGATAGTGGTAAAGAAAACCATTGTGACATTTTGACACATAATTGGAGGAAAGTTGGCTGCAAAGAGGTTAGAATAATTAGATGTAAGGTTTATCCCTAAGTAAGGAAGGTTTGAGGTAGTCCAACAGAAAGGAAGAGATGTTTGTGCTTATTGTAATATCTGAGGGGGTAGAGAGACGTTTAGGGCTATTCATTTTTGTGGGTTAACAATTAATCCAGAGAAGTGAGCGAAGTGGTCTGGTTTTTTAGGAGATTAGGGGCAGAAATATGAGGGGATGACATAAAAACTAAAATATCGTCAGTAGAGTTGAGCGAACCCGAACTGTAAAGTTCGGGTCCGTACTGAACTTTTGGGTGTCCGGGACCTGGACCCGAACCCGGACTTTTCAAAAAAAGTCCGGGTTCGGGTCCGGGGTTCTGGTAATTTAATAAAAGTTTTGAAAATTGCCGTAAAAAAGTCCTGGAAAGTCCCAGAGGTCTGCAAAAGGAAGGAAAATGGGGGTAAGGGTCTTACAAGTGCCCTACAAAGAAACGGGGATAGGGAAATAACTTAAAATAATTTAAAAAAAAAATCACAAAAAAAAAAAATCAAAAATGGAGGTTGATGTGGACCATCTTCAAACTGTGTGAGAAAAGTATAAATTAGCGGGAGAAGCCATAGCAGTGTTCTAAAATCATCTTCAAACTGTGGGGCAAAGAAACATCCCGTGAACATTCTGGGAATGGGGGTAAAAGGAAGGAAAACGTCTGGAGACCCTGAAAGGTCCTGAAAAAATGCCGTTAAAAGTTTTGAAAATAATTTAATGGTCTTGGGGCCTGGGCTTGGGCCTGAAAA